>VWZO01017062.1:75614-90469 GCA_013396975.1 Bucco capensis
CAGCAGAGGGAGCATTAAACTCATTGCCCAGGGGAAAGTGTGGGGAGTGATACCCATGTTCCTAGAATCCTTGGATGGGTAGCATGAGCTCATTAGCCTTCTGGCAGTCATCCTAGGAGAGGGGCAACTCTGATTCCAAACCCGGGCAGATGGAGCTCGTTTAGCCCTGTAAGGCCTTCCAGCTAAGAGGTTAAACCTCTGTCCTAAGGACTTGGCTGCCAGCGTCCAAGCTTGCTAGGCCCTGGCAGATGAACCTTAGGACTAAAGGGTGGGTCCAGCTCTGTGCATGCTGTGTCTCACCTAAAAAAATCCATAGCTCAGGCTCGAGGGTGCTATCTGCTATCCTCTTTTTATCAGCGTGCTTGGAAAAGGCGCTGAGGAGGAGCATGGATGGAGCCCTCCCTGGAGCTTTGTTTGCAAAGCCTAGCCATGACGACAACCCAGGCTTTCCAAAAGGATTCCCAGATATCCTTTATGAATTTCCACTTCAGAAACACTTACCTGATGTGAAAGCACACCAGATGGAAATCAAGAAATCTGAACTGCACAGCAGGGAAATGACAGAGAAGCAGAAGAGGTGCAAAGGAGAACAAAGGGGTTAGCAGCACAGTGAGCATAGAAGAGCAGTCAACAGACATGTGGGTGGCAAATAGAGGGGCATTGCCATTCATGGAGTGTGAAACTCCCTCTAGAATAAGGAGTTCTGTGAACCTCCCTCCCACTTCCTGCTTTCCAACTGCTGAGTGCAGTGTTTGCCTGAAAACAAAGAGCAGGAATTCAAGCTGGGAGCTGGGAAGAAAATGAAATGAAAGAGAAAGGCAGGTGAAAAGTTTTCCATCAGCACACACACACTGCTGCTTTCAAAAGTTTAATTAATGGAAATAAAATCTGTAATTGTGAACTTATTTTGATATATAGTAAATCCAAAAGAAGCAGCTAATTAGTGAACTAAATCTCTCCTGGTTTGTATGGTAAGAGTTCCTATTGAAGTGAACTTCAAAGGATTTCTTTCAAAACATGAGCATCAAACTTTTTTTTTTTGAACAACAAAGGAATATCCTTTGATAGGAAAAGGCTCTTGTCCTATATTTGTAATATAGAATTCTTGTTTGATAATTCCCAATGCAATTAGAAGGGATCTCATAAGACTTGAGGAAGGAAGGAGGATTCTGTAATTAAATGATAAAACAAAATAAAACAAAATAATAACATAATATTGATGCAAGTTCTGCAAACTGAGATGATTTTAGTTTTCCAAGGAAGAGCTACAGTACATTTTAAAGTGGTCACATTAAAATATATCATAAAGTACTATTTCCATTTATACAGCTCTCCCTGAAAAAAAGAGAGAAATTTCACCTTTTGTGAGTGTTAAGTTTATATGATTTTGTTTCTACCAAGCATTAAGAAATGTATATGTCTTCACTGAAAACTATCTTCTTAATTATGACCACTGATCAGATCCATAATTGAAGAATTATTTGTAAGACATCATAAGATATACACTCCTAGGGGACCTTTATCACACAGAATCACAAAGGTTGGAAGAGACCTCTAAGCTCATCAAGTCCAACCATAGCTAGCACTCCCATACCACTAACCCATGGCCCTAAGGAGAGTATCTCAATGTTTCTTAAACCCCTCCAGGGATGGTGACTCCAGCACCTCCCTGGGCAGCCTGGGACAAGATTTAACAACCCTTTCAGGAAGAAATTTCTCCTTATATCCAATCTAAACCTCCTCTGCTGCAACTTGAAGCCATTTCCTCTTGTCCTCTCACTGCTAATCCTGGAGAAAAGACCTACCCCCAGCTCACTGCAACCTCCTGTCAGGGAGTTGCAGAGAGAGCTAAGGTCAAATAGTAAGATTTTATCCTTGTACACAACCATGAATAGTCAGTGGGAGCCAGTTTCTCAGTAAAAGAGAAATGGCTTTGAAGACAAGAAAAGTGAGAAGATCATGAAAGGAGCTGATTCCAATGGGATGAAGTTCAATAAGGCCAAGTGCCGGGTCCAGNAAGATTGGATGTGGCACTGAGTGCCATGATCTAGTAAATGGATTAGAGTTGACAGAGGGTTGGACTTGATGATCTCGGAGGTCTTTCCAGCCCAATCGATTCTGTGATTCTGTGATTCTGTGATTTTGTGAGTGGAGCATGTGCTCCACTTCAGCCTGGACAAGAGGAGACTGAGAGGAGACCTCAGGAATGCTTAGAAATATGTTAAGGGTGAGTGTCAGGAGGAGAGAGCCAGGCTCTGCTCCATGGCATCCAATGGTAGGACAAGAGGGAATGGGAGCAAGTTGGACCACAGGAGGTTTAGTATTAACCTGAGGAGGAACTTGTTTGCAGTGAGAGTGCCAGAGCACTGGCCCAGGCTGCCCAGGAGGCTGTGGAGTCTCCTTGTCTGGAGCCATTGCAGAGCTGCCTGGACACATTGCTGTGTGAGCTGGTCTAGGTGCTCCTGCTCTGGCAGGGGGGTTGCACTAGATGATCTTTCTAGGGCCCTTCCGGCCCCTGACATACTGGGATACTGTGATATCCAAGCTTAGAGCTCTGAGGCAACAGAATGACAGACTGGATGGCACAGCTGTATGCAGATAAAGAGTACTTGAGGAAGGGAATTGGGTGTGCAGTCAGCTTTCCCTAATTAGTGTTCCAGTGCCTCCTCTGAGTTATCTAGGATCCTACAGAGGAAAGTGGAGGCCTGAAATAAAGAAAGGAGCACAGCACATATCCTGCCAACTCTGCTGTATTAACAGTGTCAGGAGTAAAACCCTTGCTGAAATCAAGCCCACTGGGGTATTGCTCTGCATGCCTCAGCTGAACTTTCCTGAAAAGTTTGTGGTAGAGAAAAGGAAATTATTTATATACACTCTGGGTTCTTTGCAGTTAATCAAATGTCACCACATGGATTATATACACCAGGTGGCATTAATGGCAAAACAACTTATAGCACTGAATGGATGATGTCTTGAGCTACTTTTCAAAGCATGAGGTGAAGATGAAATGAAAATAACTCACTGTGGAAATTCTGAAAAATCCTGAAACACTGCAATTCAACTATAAAATAGCATGCTGCGGGCCTGTAAAAAAAAATAAAATCTATGTCACAGCTAGCAAAGGAAATATCTGGTCTCCCCTGAGCCTCCTCTTCTCCACACTAACCAACCCCAGTTCCCTCAGCTGCTCCTCAGCCTTGTGCTTCACTCCTGTCAGGCCTGAGAGAGTGTCTTCTGAAAGGGCTGAGGCAAGAGGAGCAATCTGAATTTACTGAAGCCTTCAACCAGGTCAGCTGAAGATCCTTCTCTCTAGTTGGCACTTGAAGAGCTCACAAAGCATACTTTGACATGACCATGGAAATATTCTGCTGTATAACCACTGCCAACGAAAAATACTTAGGAAAATTCAGTATGCATGCTTGCTGAAGCAAGACTTCACTTTCCTTTAAATCTGCACATCAAAAATACATAATTTAGATTATTTTGGCCTACTGAAGAAAGAGGAGGTCAAGACTTTGGCTAGAGAAATTCACCCCAAAAGGACTGGCACATCTGAAATAGGAAAGCAAACACCCTGCACTTTGCTGTAGTCAGTACAGTGATGGAAAACACCAGATTCAGATCCTCAGCTGCCCTCTGGCAATGTCCATCTCTTCCTATCAGCTCCAGGGCACTGGGATCCTGCCACTGGCATCTGCTGAGGGCTTAATGACATGTGAGATGCATGAAGACTCCACTCAATGTGCTATGAAAAGGCAAAGACTTTTTCTCATAGATATTTTATGTGTGTGAGATATATTTGTGAACAATGAAAAGCAAAAACTGTAAGTTGAACATGGAATAGCCACTTAATGTCAGAATTAATTATTAAGAGCTGTTTTATTTAAATGCCTGGTCGCTCAGACTCAGCTCACTCACTTTTAGGAACTCCACTGAGGTGCTGAGAAGGCCACAGAGCTTATGTAGCAATCCCAAGGCAATGAAGAAATGCAGACAATGTGAGAGGCAATTCAGCATCCCCAACATGTGAACTATATTCAGATTCAGGATGGGAACTGAGGAACCCAAAGGATTAGAGAGCCCAGCAGGAATAAAACTGCTTTTTAAGTCCCAAAAATCTACAAAGAACATCTAGAAAGAACAATCTAATGACCTACAGAGCTGTAGTACATGATGTTCTTTGCAGCCTTAGTGAAAAGAGACCTTTCCTTAAGAAATATGGAAAATATTGGGGGAAAACAACTCACAGAAAGGAAAAAAAATCCCTGCTAGTTTTTTTTCTAAGACTCTGCAGTCTCCCACTTTGCTCAGCTTTGTTATCCAAGTGCCAGCCCTGAAGGATGTCATGCTGCTGCTGCTGCTGCTGTTTCCAACACTTTGATTGCTCTAATTGTTCCACACACAAAAAAGCTACATGACAATTTAAATACCTGTTTTCACTTTGATGGGATTTGAAACACTGGGCATATTTAACCCCAGAAATCAAATTTTCTACAGGAAACTCAGTTGAACTTTAATTTTAGTGGCTTTGCTGAGTAGTTTCTCTAATCCTCTGACACTGATGTGCCCCCAAAAGTTATGAGTACAAGCTGTACTGAAGTCCTTTGCTGAAAAGAATGCTAGGAAAAAATGGTCCAATCTGCCTGTTCAGATCACAGCAAAAAGGCTGAGGGTGAAAAAAACAACTACTAATGAAGTATTACTTTAAAGATTTTATTAAAACTTGCATATTTTTATGGAGGGAGATTGTTAGTGAATTAATTTGGCCATGATACTGGAATCTGATCCCACTGAATGTCTCTACTTAATGCCATTTATCCATGAACTGCACAGCCCTGTGTGAAAGAGGCTAAAGACTTATAAACACTCCTTCTGCCATAGGTATTAGTTGTGAAGCAGAAAGTTCTTCTGAGGCCTCTTTTGAAAATGAAGAGTTCCACAAAAGGTTCTGCTGTCAGCTTGTCCAAAAATAAGGGGAGGCTCAGAGATCACAGAATTGTCAGGGTTGGAAGGGACCTTAAAGCTCATCTAGTTCCAACCCCCTGTGCCTGCCATGGGCAGGGACACCTGGCACTAGAGCAGCTTGCTCCCAGCCCCAGCCACCCTGGCCTGCAACACTGCCAGGGCTGGGGCTGCCACCACCTCTCTGGCCAACCTGGCACAGTGGCTCAGCACCCTCCTGGGCAACAACTATTGCCTAACAGCCAACCTACATCTCCCCTCTTCAAGCTTGTGTCCATTCCCCCTAGTCCTAGCACTGCCTGACATCCTAAAATGTCCTTCCCCAGCTCTCTTGTAGCCTCTGCAGATCCTGGAAGGCCACCAGAAGGTCTCCTCTGAGCCTTCTCTTCTCCAGACTGAATAATCCCAACTCTCTCAGCCTGTCCTCACTACTAGAGCTAGCCAAGTTTTCCATACCTCCAACATACTAAGACTTTGGAAAATCTACTGCCTCAGACCAATTCCAAATGCTTGTTCCTAAGTTTCCTAAGCAGATGGCAAGGGCTCGATGTGATCATCTTTGCTACAGTAAGCCCTCCTTTAATAAAGAATGTTGTCAAGGAAAATCAGAGTCTGAAAGTCCCTTGTGGTCTCCTGTGGNAAACAGCTCTCCATTCTCTCTTTGCAATAGGATTCTGATACTTCAAGTCTGCAGGAAAATTACATGTTCAAGCTGAGGGAGTCATAGACATGAAATCTCTTTGTTCAAAAGCAAAACTGTGAAATTAATAATGTTCTCTTTCTTGTTAGTTTAGTTTCTGTGGTTAGTTTGTTGCAAACTGCAGTTAATAATTTACTTTGATTGTAATGAACTAGAACAGACAGTTCAGCAAGATGTGTGAGAAACATTCAGATGCTCTCCTTAGGGCCATGGTTTAGTGGCATGGTAGTGCTAGGTATGGTTGGGCTTGATGAGCTTAGAGGTCTCTGCCAACCTCAATGATTATGTGATTGTGTAATTAAAAGCCTCCAGAGTTGTTTTATGCAATTAGTTCCTACAAGATGTTCCTGAGGTTCACAACAATAAATGGGTTAAAATTAGAACTTAGACAAATTGAGAGGTGATAAAGCTTTCTGTGGATACTAAATATAATGGCCTAAATTTAACAACCACTTCAGAAATGAAATGAATGATTGCTGGAGTACAAGATAAGAAAACCAGGCATAAATGGATATTCAGAAACTCAAAGAAGTAAGATTCTATGATCAATACAAGCCTATTTTTGGTCCTAGCCTATTTTGGAAACAGAGTAAATGCACTGTTTGTCTGCTAGTTTTATGCATTCTCCAACATCTACATCACAAGGCTTACTATTTTTCAAGTCCTCTTTGGTAAAAAAAGGTGAATTTCAGTATGCAAAAAAATATATACTTGCAAAATATAGTCAGTTCTCCAGTTTTAGAAAATTATCTTTTTAATCCATACCAGAAAAAGATAGTGCTTCTCACCACTGCAGCAGCAGCTCGTTCACACCATAGCTGCCCTGCCCCTCCTTCCTCCAGACTGTAGTGATTTCAGTTGTCTGAATTCATGAGTTCTCCTAAAAACACCAACTGAAGGGAACACCAGTCAACATTACCAGATGAGACAGCAGGCTGAGGTGTCCCAGAACTAAACTCACAGAATCACAGAACCATTAAGGCTGGAAGAGACCTCTAAGCTCATCAAGTCCAACCATACCTAGTGCTCCCATACCACTAACCCATGGCCCTAAGGAGAGCAGCTCAATGTTTCTTAAACCCCTCCAGGGATGGTGACTCCAGCACCTCCCTGGGCAGCCTGGGACAACACTTAACAACCCTTTCAGGGAAGAAATTTCTCCTTATATCTAATCTAAACCTTCCCTGATGCAACTTGAGGCCATTTCCTCTTGTCCTCTCACTGCTAACCCTGCAGAAAAGACTTACCTCCAGCTCACTCTAACCTCCTGTCAGGGAGTTGCAGAGAGAGCTAAGGTCTGCCCTGAGCCTCCTCTTCTCCACACTAACCAAGCCCAGTGCCCTCAGNTCAGATCATTGATAAAGGCATTGAACAGAACTGAGCCCCAACACTGAGCCCTGGGCAACACCACTGGTGATCTGCCACCAACCAGAATGAGCTTCAATTATAGCCAACTGAAAGTGAAAATTTTTCTTTCATTGTAAGAAAGGATCTCAGTGAATTGGAAGAGATTTATTCCATGTATTTACTGTAATGAAAGCCTGTAGGTAAGAAGAGAATAGACCTGAGTAGGCACACTTTCTGCTTGATTCCAAAGTTACACTAAAGGGCAAATTAGTATATAGATAGATTACCTCATGTTCTTTGTTCGCCAATAACAACTCACCATGACAGAGGAGACAACCCACTTGTGCTCTCTTCTGTTTCTCCTGCAGTGACAATCCTTATGTACAAGTTGAGTATAGTGTTTTTAATCCCCTGATGCTTTTACCATCAGCCTATGAGTGCACACACAATTTGTAAGTGCCCAGTTCCATTCCTGCTGACACGTCACACACAGTCTTCCCAAGTTTCTTCTAAGCATCATTCCATCCCCAGCTGTGTGTTTCATTTCTGCTGGACATATGACCCCAAGATAAGAACAGCTAACTGCTGTCTGGCCCATTGTCTCCCAAAGGAATCACAGTTCCAGGTTTTCTCTGTTCATTACAAAACTATGTCTTGAGAAGATTGAAGAAGTCATTACTTGGTGTGGAAGATGCTTGAGTTGAACATTTCCAGTTCAGCTATAAATGAACATGTGTGTTCTACAAAACTTTGTGTGCAGGCTCAGGGGAGACCTTAGCTCTCTCTGCAACTCCCTGACAGGAGGTTGCAGTGAGCTGGGGGTAGGTCTCTTCTCCAGGGTTAGCAGTGAGAGGACAAGAGGAAATGGCCTCAAGTTGCATCAGGGAAGGTTTAGATTGGATGTAAGGAGGAATTTCTTCCCTGAAAGGGTTGTTAAGTGTTGTTCCAGGCTGCCCAGGGAGGTGCTGGAGTCACCATCCCTGGAGGGGTTTAAGAAACATTGAGCTGCTCTCCTTAGGGTCATGGTTTAGTGGCATGGGAGTGCTAGGTATGGTTGGACTTGATGAGCTTAGAGGTCTCTTCCAGCCTTAATGATTCTGTGATTCTCTGACAGGAAGTCAAAGAGAAGGCAGGAGTGATAAAAACATCAGCAGCCTCTAAAATAAACAACAAAGGAATAATAAGAACCAATATGTGCCTTTCCCATGGGATTACAGAGGCAAGTGTATGCTCAAATAGTTTTTGAAAGGGTTTTTTTTTCTGGAACGTGGTGCTGGGTTTTTCTTCCTTTGTGAACTGAGAGCTTCCTGCTGTGCTTGTAGGAGTAAATCAGGGTAGGCAGGAAATTCTAACACACTCCAGTGTGTGAAAGTAATATCAACACCAGCAAAATAATGTGGCAGTGTGGGAGCCTCAGCATGCATTCACACCAAATGCTTCATGTTGAAATGGAAAACACAACGATTATTTTGCAGTGACAAAAGAAAATCAATATTTAAAATCAATGCCAGTCATGGAGAACAGTGAGAAGGAGTAACAAAAGACCATAAAGCACCTTTGAGAACACTCAAAAGGAAAACACAATAAATGTAAAGCCATTATACTGAAATAAAAGCCTTTGTGCCCCACATTAAGAGAGATTTGCAAGTCAAAATCAGAAGCCATACTGATACTAATTCTTCCTGTTGCCACTGCCAGCCACTGCTTAAAGATTTGGGTAGGTGTCTGAGTTCAAGTTCTTTCAAAATACCAGATGAATGCCTATCTCCCATGGATTAGTCTTATTTACATCTAACTACTCTGCTGCTGTATCCAAGAAGCCCCTTGCAGAGCCCAGATCTATGCAGAGATGCTGGTTCTGCTCTGCCCAAATGCCTCTCAGAAGAGACAAGAAAGGGAACCCTGGCAAGCACAGTGGAGTTCATCTCCCCAGCAGTTTATACCTACCAAGGCACACCACTCACTAAAAACTCCTTTGGAATCCCAGACTGCTAGGGGTTGGAAGAGACCTCTGGAGATCACCTAGTCCAACCTCCCTGCCAGAGCAGGAGAACCTAGAGCAGCTTGCACAGGATGGGCTCCAGTTGCCTTTGGAATCTCTCCAGACATGGAGACTCCAGCAGCTCCCTGGGCAGCCTGGGCCACTGCTCCAGCAGCCTCCAAGCAAAACACTTCCTCCTCCTGTTCAGCTGCAACTTCCATTGCCCTCTTTGCAGATCAGCTGGGACAGAGGAGTAAAACCATGCTCTTCCTGCTTATTCCTTTTACCCAGCCAAGCAGTTTGGTGCAACAACAGCATGATGGCATGAGGCAAAGCAAGTTACCAAGGCTCTACACAGAGCTGTGTTCAACCAGAACTATTGTTTCCTTGGGGATAACATCAGAGCTGCACTGCTTCATGTGTCATTGCAATGACCAGCCTAGGCCAGCAAGGCCCACCAGGCTGAAATCCTTGACCTGGGCTGTGGGAGTAAGCATGGCTCTACAAAGGCCAAACTTGTAAAACCCAGCAGTTCTAGCTACTCACACAGAATCACACAATCACACAATCATTAATGTTGGGAGACACCTTCAAGATCATCAAGTCCAACCATAGCTAGCACTCCCATGACACTAACCCATGGCCCTAAGGAGAGCATCTAGATGTTTCTTAAACCCCTCCAGGGATGGTGACTCCAGCACCTCCCTGGGCAGCCTGGGACAACACTTAACAACCCTTTCAGTAAAGAAATTCCTCCTTATATACAATCTAAACCTCCCCTGCTGCAACTTGAGGCCATTTTGTCTTGTCCTCTCACTGTTAACCTTGGAGAAGAGACCTACCCCCAGCTCACTCCAAGCTCCTGTCAGGGAGTTGCAGAGAGAGCTAAGGTCTCCCCTGAGCCTCCTCTTCTCCACACTAACCAAGCCCAGTGCCCTCAGCTGCTCCTCAGCACACTTGTGCTCCAGAGCCCTCCCTAGCCTCCTTGCCCTTCTCTGCACACACTCCAATGCCTCTGGGTCCTAGTAGTGAGGGGCCCAGCTTGGAGGGGATGAAAGGGGCTTGCCATGGTCAGCAATGCATACACTGCCAAGCTTCTGTTTCAGTTTACACATTAAACCAAACACAACCAAAACTGCCAGTGAACATCATGCAATCAGATTGCAAGAGTAGATTTAGCTTTCTACTGTGAAGCAAGTTTATTTTTTTTCATCCAGAAGTGCTTACTGAACTTGCAAATAAAAATGTGAGCTGCTGCAATAAAAAGGTATTTATAATGATATTCCTTATCTCACTCTGGATTTCTTTAACCAATGAAGACAGAGTTTACAAACTCACCTACAGCCAAGTGAGAATATTAAATCTAGACATTGTTTGTCTTACTACCTACATTCTTCTTCCCCTTCTGCTGTGAGCCTGTTTTCAAGATGGAAGAAGAGAAATGATCTAATTCTGTGTTGATTATGCTGACTCAAAACAAGCAAGCATTTCTGGTGTGGATAACCTAGGAGGGGAATCAGCTTGCATGTAAAGTCTCAGAGATGATTGCTTCTGTTCTTTTATATTTAAAAGAATCTAAAAGCTTCCTCTTGTGAGCAGAGAAAACAGAGCCCTTATGAGGAATGCATTTTTGTCATCTTCTCCTGGCTGTGGTATAGCTGCTTTTGTTGGGCTGTGATGTCTAAGATCAAGCCTACACTGCAGAAAGCAATGGATTTAAAGAGATCTATGACTCCAACTACTGTAGCTATTTCCCCCCACAGTCTCCTTTATGCCAGCATTTGAGCGGAGCTGGTTACAGACACTGATTTATTAAACAAACAGTCTCATACCTGTAGACATGCAGGAGCTCTGCCCTGGGGTTTATTCACATCAACAGCCACAAGCTGCCAACCTCCAGCAGCGTCTTCATGAAACATCTTGAAAGGGAAAATTGTTGTCAGTAATGTTTTCTGTACCAATAAATACAAGTGAAATCTAATCCATTCCCCTTAAGGACCTGCATACATACATTTTGATGATAGCTAGTTTAAAGTAAGTGGCAATTGGTTCTCGCTACTAAAGAATAAAAGAAAGGATATGCCCTTTTCCCAGCTAACAGATGCTGAATTTCCTTAGGTAACATGAAAGACAATGTGTCTCTATTAGTCCTGATGTAGAAATTGGTTCAATTAATCTCTGATCAGTATCATTAGATACTGGTACCTGTTCAGAATAAATTCCTCATTAAGATAAGCTTCTCCTGAGGAAATGCAAAGGCATTGTGACCAAAAAAATAAGTTTCATGGTGCATTTGGAAATGAATAGACAACCTTTTCTTTTTTATTGGCAAAATTATTTTACTCCAAGGATGTAATAACCTCTGGATGTGTAGGTGTAGGCATTCTGTGCTGTTGTAGGCTTTTTTGTTGCTGGTGGTGGTTTAGGATTTTGGTGGGTTTTTTCCCTCAGAAATTAGGAGATAAAAAGATGCACCAAGTTTGGGGCCTAGTTGAATGATTTCTGAAGGAAGATATTCTTGGGTTTTTTTCTCTGCGTTATTTCATGAACAAACCAGGCAAGGTTTTTAACTCCTGTCTGGTGCTTTGAGCAGAAACCCTGCAAGAAATTTTGTCCTCTTCTTAATACAGAAAAAACCCAAATTGTTGTGGGCAAGATGGACTCCCTTTGTGCCCCATTAGGCCAGTAACTCAAGGACCAAGGTAACCATTTGCTTTTTTGCAGCCAACAGGCTATTTTCAGTTTGCATGATGCCATTTATATTCAATGTGTTCAAAGTCTTTGGTAAGATGACATTATTTGGGGAATTTCTTCTATCCTTGAAATTCCTTAATGTTGGCTGCTTCTTGAATTTCCCTACACTGATCTCTCTGTTCCAGCTTCTAGTTCAGAGTGTGCCAGTTGAGCCTACATGGCTCAGGAATTTGTCCCATCAGAGGTGAAACAAGCATTATGTTCCTCAGTGGAAAATTCCTTTTTCTGTTAGATTTTTAAATTGATATCACCACATCTGCTTTGACAAAGACATACAGGGAGTAGACATTATTGCCACAAAGTTATCTGAGGTGAAAACTGTAGCAGAAAAGAACTAGATTTACAGATGGATTACAGGAATATCCAGAGGAATATTAGAAAATATCCAATAAATAATTTAGGAACAATGAAATCCTCTGGCTTACAAAAATAAATAATCTCTAGCTACAGAGGTTAGACAAGTTCTCCTCATGGGTTTATTTCTCCTCTCTGTCTTCCTTAAGGGCTTTTTGCAGGCTGTCAGTCCTGGTCTCTCTTACAGCTGGCAAACTGGACTTGCCTGGAGAAGACTTTGGTTGTTACAGCCATGAGTGGGAGAGTGTAAACCTCAGCCTGTGAGCTCTCATGTTCCATACTGGATCTTACACACTGGGCAGCCCCTTCCTCTCATGGCTCCCCTACTCATTAGCTCATGTTCAAGCTCTCACTTACTGTGCTTCCCTCCACTATTAGTATGGCTCTTTCACAGCCTCAGCTCCTTATTCCTCTTTGGTCTCAATGTCCTTCTCAGTTCCAGGATCAAACACTTTAGCTACCTTCTGACCTCCCTCAGCTACAGCTTGCTCTTTTACTTCATCACAAAAAGTGATATCCAACAGTAACACTCACTCCAAACAGAATCACAGAGTCATTAAGGTTGGAAGAGACATCTAAGCTCAAGTCCAACCATGCCTATCACTACCATAGCACTAAACCACATCCCTAAGTAGAGCATCCAGATGTTTATCTATATGTAGCAACATGCAAAATCATATAAATCAGATATAAGAAGAATACACAGGAACATGGGGCTTATTCTTCATTCCTAAAATAAACCCAATCAAGTCTCCAGAGAGTCTCAGGTGCTTCACCTGGGTGGTGGCAGTTGAAGTAGTACTGCTCCTGGAGCCCCACATCTGCTGGAACTGCACTCTGATCTCAGCAAAGGTCTCGATGATGACTGCAATGAAAACATTCTGAAAGAAAGAAGAAGAAAAGAACAGCTGACACAAAGCCTGCTAGCAGAAATCCATTCTAATACCATCTCCATTTCACACAGGTTAAGAAGAAGAGGGGTTTGTCAGTACCTTAACAAGCCAGGCCAGGAAGAAAATCAAGGTGATGAAATAGAAATAGGAACGCCAGCGGGGAAAGCTGTCAATGGCTCGGTACATCAGGAACACCCAACCTTCCTGAGAGGCTGCCTCATAAACTGTGAAGATGCTTGTGCCTGTCAGAGGGAAAAGGAAAAAAGATTGGCATTAAACCTCCCTGAAAGTCTTCAGGAGCAGCAAACAACAGTAGTTTTTCTCTAGTCTATTCTCCTGTTCTCTAAAGAAGGCAAATGTCTCCAAGGGCAGAATTTGTCCTACCATGTGACTTCAGCAGCATCCATGAGAAAAGGCAGGCATAATTAGAACTATCAGGACTGGACCCTATCCTGTGCAAGCTGCTCTAGGTTCTCCTGCTCTTGCAGAGGGTTGGACTAGATGATCTCCACGGGTCCCTTCCAACCCCTAACAGTCTGTGAGTCTGTGATTGGCAGGCAGTTGGTGAAAGAAATCCCTAGGAATATCAGGAACACTGACCAAAATGGTGCCTGACACTAGCAAGCACAGTTCAGTGCCCACAACAAGCCACTGAACAGCTTCTAAATGCAGGCAGGTAGCGAGGGGAACTGAAATATTTAGATGCTCTCCTTAGGGCCATGGGTTAGTGGCATGCTAGTGCTAGGTATGGTTGGACTTGATGAGCTTAGAGGTCTCTTCCAACCTTAATGATTCTGTGATTCTGCATTAGCATACATGTGTTGCCTTAAAAAATCATAGAATCATAGAATCCTAGACTGGTTTGGGTTGGAAGGGACCTCTGGAGCTCATCTAGTCCAACCCCCCTGCAGTGGGCAGGGACATCCCCAACTAGATCAGCTTGCCCAGAGCCCTGGCAAGCCTCACCTGGAATGCCTCCAGGGATGGGAACTCAACCACCTCCCTGGGCAACCTGGGCCAGTGTTCCACCACCCTCGTGGGGAGCAACTTCTTCCTAATGTCCGGTTTAAATCTACTCCTCTCCAATTTAAAACCACTGCCCCTTGAAAATGTATTTTTAAAATACATTAAAAATGTATTTTTAAGTTAAAATTCCTATATCACTCTTGGGAGGAGGAAGAAGAAAATGAAAGAAAAGTTATGGGGTGCGTGAAGGTGTGCAGAAACCCCTTTGGAATAAGAGCTCTGAAGTTACTCATTGTAAACTTAAGATCTAAACACATCCTAATGTCTGAATGATAACCTGCTTCAGTCAGCTCCCCTCTACTCCTTATCCCTGAAATGAAAGCTTCCAAACACCACTGTGGTTAGGGCTCCTACAGCATTCTTGTTTGAAGTAATTTCTTTTTTTCCCCCAAGAAGGAGCACAATTAAACTGTGAAATTAAACTGTGAAATCTCACAAAGTGCTGTGAAATCACAGAATTGTCCTACAGCCACCTGCTAGCTATGCTCCACTCCTGCTTTGTTTCAGGAAACATCTTGGAAAAAAGAGAGGAACGTGAGGAGCAGAGCCCTGAGCAAAAGAGAGCAGCTGCTAGCATTACACAGATCATAGGCATGAACACATAAGCTAGATGAGGAACAGACAAAGGAGTGGTTCCTGACTCCAGGAGTTTCCCAAAACATCACACCAGCCTGTAAGGAGCTCTGCACTAACACCCTCTCACTGACACCAAGACAGGAGGCAGAGTCAATCTGCTTGGGGGTAGGGAGGCTGTGCAGAGGCACCTGGAGAGGCTGGAGCCATGGGCTGAGGCCAATGGGATGAGCTTCAACAAGGCCAAGGGCCAGGTCCTACACTT
>VWZO01017062.1:90798-117036 GCA_013396975.1 Bucco capensis
CTCTGTGCATGCTGTGTCTCACCTAAAAAAAATCCATAGCACAGGCTCGAGGGTGCTATCTGCTATCCTCTTTTTATCAGCGTGCTTGGAAAAGGCACTGAGGAGGAGTGTGGGTGGAGCCCTCCCTGGAGCTTCGTTCAGGAAGCCTAGCCATGGTAAGGAGAAATTTCTTTACTGAAAGGGTTGTTAAGTCTTGTCCCAGCCTGCCCAGGTAGGTGCTGGAGTCACCATCCCTGGAGGAGTTTAAGAAACATTGAGATGCTCTCCTTAGGGCCATGGGTTAGTGGCATGGGAGTGCTAGGTATGGTTGGACTTGATGAGCTTAGAGGTCTCTTCCAGCCTTTGTGATTCTGTAATTTGCAGCAGCTACATCCCTTTGTGTGCTAACACAGGTGGGATGAACCTGGACATCTTCTTGCCTTAAGGATTCCCTTTGGCAGCTAAATCTTCTCTGATAAGAGGAGCCAGGGATGAATGGGATGTTTCTCTGTATAAACTCTCTCCTTTGATGTGCAGGTGAGGAATGGTTAACATGGCCACAGGGAGTAGGCAGAAATGTCAATGCTTTCTGTTAATTTTGCTGGTGATTGGATTTCTTCCTGTTTCCTGCATGTGGTTCTCAGGGCCAAGGGACAGAAATCAAAAGGAAAGAAAAAGCATTCAAGGCTAGATAGCAAAACTCTTTCTATTTCTGCAGAAATGAGGGTGATCTCTCTCAACCCTCAAATATTTATCAATGATTACTTCATGTGTATTTTGCATTTCACAAATTCATAAAGAAATGGTTCCATTATCTAATATTATACTGACTAAATGCTTGAACAAAGCAGTGCTGTTGAGAACAGGCAGAGATCAAGAGAAAAAAAAGGAATCTATTAAAAGTTGCTGGCTAGGAGACTGCCTTTAGTCATTACCAATGGGGAAGTCACAGTGAAGATGAGTAAAATAGAGGGGATGTCATGCAAAGTATTTATAACACATCCACTAGGCCATCTGCCACAGGAAAGCAACACAGTGAATGGAGGAAAATGCACAATTAACCCAATTAAAAGAATATGTGTTCATCTATGACAGTAAAGGAAAAATAAGTCTTGTGTATGACTGACACAGGTATTAGAAAGCAATCCCAACTAAGAATCTATATTGTTACTGAACATATGGGGTTAGAAAGTAATAAAGCTCTCAGTACTGATGCCAGAAACCATGCTGATAACTACCTCTGTAAATACTGCTTCAACTTGATACAGAAAAAAGGCATGACAGTAAGGGATCCAACCCCAGGAAATGCTTGGCTTTCAGAAAGAAGTTCTTAGTTAACATCTGTTATACTGCAAGGTTTGATTCTTCCAAAAGTTAAACGCAATCAGCAGCTGATTCTAATTTTTTCTGGGCATTTCTTTAGTATCTGCCTACTTCTTGATGCCAATGCATTAAGCTATTCAAAGGACTCTCCTTTCACAGCAGCATGCTCTCTTTCTCTCACCATATTCAAAGAGGAGGGAGATGAAATATCAGCATTTGAAGTGCTAGTGGGATCAAGCATAAAAAAAAACAGGCATGGGATGCTGTGAAATCTAACTGATGTCCATTAGGTCAAAGAGCAAGATTCAGCAGTACTATGTCTGTCAGTGACATAGTGTCTTTTCTACCAGTTTAGAGAGCTTAAGTTGCCTCAAGTTGCAGCAGGGGAGGTTTAGATTGGATGTCAGGAGGAATTTCTTTGCTGAAAGGGTTGTTAAGTCTTGTCCCAGGCTGCCCAGGGAGGTGCTGGGGTCACCATCCCTGCAGGGGTTTAAGAAACATTGAGCTGCTCTTCTTAGGGCCATGGGTTAGTGGCATGGCAGTGCTAGGTATGGTTGGACTTGATGAGCTTAGAGGTCTCTTCCAGCCTTAGGGATCCTGTGATTCTGTGCTAGGAGCCCCACGGCTAGGGCATATAGGACCTTCTATAGTTCATGTAAGAAAAGCAGGAATATGGGTGGCAGAGGGAATGGGAGTTTGAAAACCTGCAGAGCCTGGCTCTTCAGATATACAGCAGGCCCCAGACACTTCAAACCACAGCCACCTCTGGGCAATGTCCTGAATTGAATCCAGACATTAGGATTCCTGCTATCTAACTACATGCACCAGTGAGACAGTTCCCTCATGATAAAGCTTTGAACCATGAGGAGGGTTAAACACAGGACTACAATGTCATCACTCATCGGTTCAGGCATGCTTGCATGGGTAACTTGCCAAATTGAGGAGTAGGATTTCAACAGCTGCAGCTCAAATATTGTTATATCTTAGTCAATAAAAATAGCTAGAAAATATTTATGATCATTGTTGCCATTTGTTTCAGTAGGCAGCTAAACCTGGGTGGTAAGAAAGCTTTAAGTCATCTAGGAGGAACTTTCTGATGACAACAGAGGTGCCTTTGTTTGAACTTGTCCTATAAATTCCACATATTGTTGTTCCAATAAAACACTGATGGTTAATCAGAACTAGGAACCAAACATTACTCAATACACAGATTAAAACCACAAAAATCAGCATCATAACCTGCAACAGCTTCAAAAGACTGCTTTTATGCAAACAACCTTTGGAAACATTTGACAACTGTGCATAGTTATTATCAAAACAAATTCAGAAGGTAAAAGATTTAGTGATGCATGGGAAAAGAATCTTGCTAAGCTTAGGCAAGAATTGCACTTGCTTCATACTGTACAGAAGAAAAGGCAGTAACCATAGACAAATCATATCCCTGCTAATAACACCAGCAATGTGCCCTTGGGGACAAGGAGGCCAATGGCATCCTGGGGTGCAGCAAGAAGAGTGTGGCCAGCAGGGCCAGGTTGCTTCTCCTTCCCCTCTGCTCTGCCCTGGGGAGGCCACAGCTGCAGGATTGGGTTCAGTTCTGGGCTCCCCTGCTTAAGAGAGACAGGCAACTTGTGCAGAGGGTGCAGGTAGATGGGCACTCAGCACTGAAATGTAGGGTGCTCATGTTTTCAATACATGTTTCTTTCAGATCTACCAGCTAGGGACATTATGTTATATTTATACATGTTTTACAAAACACCAGAGTTTTCTACTTGTTTCTGTACCTCTGTAAGACCTTCATGTTCTGTGACACCAGCTTTTGCTATAATCATCTCACTCTATGAATGGACACCAGGAGAAAGGGAGTGCATTGAGTAACATTGGCATTGTCTAACTGCAGAATTAAAGGAGCAGAGCAAAAAGGTGGAAAACTAGACACGTGTAAATCTAGACACAGAATCCTTTCCTCCTATGTTATGTTTTTGCTTCTCAAGCCAAAAATCTCATCTTATTAAAGGAAGAGAATGTACAGTGTAGTTACGGTTGGACTTCATGATCTTAGAGGTCTCTTCCAACCTTAATGATTCTGTGATTCTGTGTCGAGCTGTTGTCTTTGATCACTATTTTTGTGCTATGTGATTTGTAGCTATTCCGAGTGAGAAACAAAAGATGAAAACTAAGCTTAGGTACTCCATTAACTCCAGCATTTTTTGCATGTGTTAATCGACCACCTTGCCATACCACATCAGACTTCTCTCAGGTTTTTGTGCCTGTTGTGAAGCTGGTGGAGAACAAAACCTACAGGAGGACAACTTAATGTGTAAAAATAACAAAAACCCCCACAAAACAACAAAAAACCCCACATGATAAATGTTTGGTTTGGTAATTGTTTCTTTTGAGGAGGAATTACGCAGGCAAGTAAATTTGCATGTGTTGTTATGAACATTATAGGCTTGGGGCAGAGTGGTTGGATTGGTGCCTGGCACAGAAGGACCTGGGGTGCTGGTTGATAGTCAACTGAGCATGAGGCAGCAGAGTGCCCAGGNGTTCTGCGGTCTTGCTCCCCCCGGGGTGCCTCAGCCTCCAGCAATCAGCTCCTTTGCCATACCTCACAGTGGCCACTAGGTGGAGATGGCGCACCTCGGGCACATCTGGTCAAGCAGCTGCCCCCAGCGCGGGCAGCGCAGGCTGCTGCCTCCCGGGGAGATGGCAGCAGGGATTGATTTTCCTATTTCCCGGAAAAACTAAGGAGCCTTCTAGCAGGTGCTGCTGTCTAATTCAGCTCTGATGTGTTGTGGTGAATACTGAAAGGTAGCTTTCCTTTAAGATGGGGTTGAATGTGTTATGTCCAGGAAGAAATGAGCTCTCACTTAGGCTTTAGTAAAGTTATCAACTCTGTTTCTGTCCCTGCTAATTTGCACTGAAAAAGTCAGGAATGTTCCTGCAAGGCGGAGATATTGCCACTGAGCAGTCATCTTTCCATTTGTATCTTCAACAAGGGCAAGTGTAGAGTGATGCACCTGGGAAGGAATAACTCATGGACCAGGACAGGCTAGGGGTTCACCTGCTGGAAAGCAGCTGAGTGGAACAAGCCCTGTGTGTCTGGGTGGGCAGCAGGAGGAGCATGAGCCAGCAATGTGCCCTTGGGGCCAAGAAGGCCAATGGCATCCTGGGGTGCAGCAAGAAGAGTGTGGCCAGCAGGGCCAGGGAGCTTCTCCTTGCCCTCTGCTCTGCCCTGGGGAGGCCACAGCTGCAGCATTGGGTTCAGTTCTGGGCTCCCCTGCTTAAGAGAGACAGGCAACTTGTGCAGAGGGTGCAGAGAAGGGCCACTGAAATGCTGAGGGCACTTGAGCAGCTCTCTTGTGCAGAGAGGCTGAGAGAGCTGGGGCTGCTTAGGCTGGAGCAGAGCAGCCTGAGAGGGGAGCTGAGCAATGCTTAGCAATCCTTCAAGGGTGGGGGGCAGGAGGCTGGGGCCAGCCTTTGTTCTGTGGCACCTAGGGACAGCACTAGAGGCAATGGGCACAAAGTAGCAGCCAGCAAGTTGCAGCTGAACAGGAGGAGGAAGTGTTTTGCTTGGAGGCTGCTGGAGCAGTGGCCCAGGCTGCCCAGGGAGCTGCTGGAGTCTCCATGTCTGGAGAGATTCCAAAGGCAACTGGAGCCCATCCTGTGCAAGCTGCTCTAGGTTCTCCTGCTTTGGCAGGGGGGTTGGACTAGATGACCTCCAGAAGTCCCTGCCAACCCCTAACAGCCTGTGAGTCTGTGATCTCATTTTTCAGTATTAAGGTATGTGTAAAACATTATGGATTTTCCAGCTGTCACACTATTGCTTTGGGGAAACTAGAAGGGAGTAACAATTACCCAGAAATGAAAGAACTACCTTGCTAGCACTTCTCAGCAGCAGCTGATAGACAGGATTGAAATCAACAAAAAGATCAAATCCTGAGTGGCTTCATGGGGTTGCTTGCTTGTCTTCCAGTGAGGGATCCAGTCTATTTCACTGTCCCAAACCCAACTCACATCAGGCAGTTTGCCAGCCAGCAGAAATGAGGAGGGAAAGAAGAAAAAACAAAAGATGCCAATAGTCTGCTCCTCCTTGGAAAGCTCAAATCCTAGCACCATTTTCCTGTGGCTGAGCTGCAGAAAATAAGGCAAAATGACATGTGCAGAGCAGTGATTTATGACAGCAGGAAAAACACCCTATCAGCCTGAACAGAATATTTTAACCCTTGTTAAGTGTAGTGACTTCAACCATATAGTAGTGATGCTATTGATCCTTCATTTTGAAGACCTGTCTCCTTATGAGAAGATGAAGCTTTTACATCTAAGGAAAGTCTATAGAGAGAGACTGTAGGAATAAATTCACCAAGGAGGAGATAAAGACACAAATATTCCCCAAATTAGGTGTGCATGTTTATGGCTATTGAGCCACACTAGTATTTCTATTTGCTTTCCTTTATTACTTTTCTTGATTAAAATGTTCCATCAGCTAAACTATTCCCAAATAACTTCGCAAACAGGGCTCCAAAATGTCAGCAGAGCTCATAAGTTGGCTTTGTGTGCAGAAATAGTCTGCCTTTTCCTTTTTGCCACAGCTCTAGTGCTAAAATACACTCCCTCTCATAATCACTGCTTTGTGTGTGTGTGGCAACTTCACAACATTTACTGGCACTTGCTGAGAATCAAGGAAAGACTGAGCTGTGAATTGTTCACACCTCACACACCACTACCTGGAAGCTTTGTAGCACACTCAACAACTCCCACCTCTCCCTAGAGAGTGTTTTTAAGGATGTTAGCTGTCCTCAGAGCTCTGGGCTCCCATCTTCAACAGAACAGGCAGAAGCCTGGAAGTAGGACACTACTGTCCTTTTCCCTATCAACTGTAGTAATAGTCACTTTTCAGCTCTAGAAACCAAGAATACAGAAATCTCCAGGTCTTGGTTTCCTTCAAGTAATGCTGTTGAAGATGGGCCTGCCACCAGCAAGGAAATGTCTCTGATTTCAAGTACAGTTATCACAGAGTAGATGACTGCTGCAGTAAATGTTATGACATAAACCACTTTAAACAGAAGAAACTCTATCATTTGTACTCACTTATGCCTTTGAAAGTGAGCCAGCTATTTATAGGACTGTTGCTACTTCTTTTCAGATATGTTATGTATGTAGATGCATTTCAAACAATATAAAGTGACAGTCCAAAAACTAAACCTTCAGAAATTCACACCAATTGTTAGAAACCCCAAATTTAAGGCAGGCTTTCAGTACAGACATATGAAACACTGGGAATGACTATTCAAATGGATGATGGATCCCTATGTTAAGGGAAAAAACAAAGGATGAAAATCTTCCTTTACATGAGGCATGGAAATTCAGCATTGGCTTTCACACACTGCCAATGAAAACTATTCACTTGTTGTATCAGCTTTCCCAATAGGCATAGACAGAGCAATCTAATTCATGTTAAGTGTAGCCATGAACCAGCAAAGCAAGCATCACAGACTCACAGAATCATTAAGGTTGGAAGAGACCTCTAAGATCTAAGTCCAACCATAGCTAGCACCAACACACCACTAAACCATGGCCCTAAGTAGACTAACTCATCTGCCTAATGAATCAGAACATGCATCTGCTTTGTAAGATGAAAGAAGTATGGATGAAAGAAGCTATAGAACATACTCACAGAGTAACACCTCTGTATCTAAAGTGCCCATGATAATCCTTTACCCAAAAGCAGGGTTAAATACAGAACAGGACTGGAAGACCCTTTCATCAAGTTTTGAGTCAGCTAATGTTCAACATCTGTTCAACATCTTTATTGATGATCTGGATGAGGGGATCGAGTCTACGATCAGTAAATTTGTGGATGACACCAAGCTGGGAGGCAGTGTCCATCTCTTGGAAGGAAGGAAGGCTCTGCAGAGGGACCTGGACAGGCTAGGCGAATGGGCAATGACCAACGGTATGAAATTCAACCAGGCCAAGTGCAGAGTCTTACACTTTGGCCACAACAACCCCATGCAGCGCTACAGGCTGGGAGATGAGTGGCTGGAGAGTGGCTCAGCGGAGAGGGACCTAGGAGTATTGGTTGATAGCCGGCTGAACATGAGCCAGCAGTGTGCTCAGGCAGCACGGAAGGCCAATGGCATCTTGGCCTGGATCAAGAATAGTGTGACCAGCAGGACTAGGGATGTGATTCTCCCCCTGTACTCTGCACTGGTGAGGCCTCACCTTGAGTACTGTGTCCAGTTCTGGGCCCCTCACTTCAAGAAGGATGTTGAGGTGCTGGAGAGGGTCCAGAGGAGAGCAACGAGACTGGTGAAGGGGCTGGAGGGGAAGCCATATGAGGAAAGGCTGAGGCAACTGGGACTATTCAGCCTGAAGAAGAGGAGACTCAGGGGTGACCTTATCGCCCTCTACAACTACCTGAAGGGAAGTTGTAGTCAGGTAGGGGTTGGGCTCTTCTCCATGGCAGCTAGTGACAGGACAAGAGGCCATGGCTTGAAGTTGCAGCAGGGGAGAGTTTGACTGGACATTAAGAAGCACTTCCTCACGCAGAGGGTGATTGGGCTCTGGAATAGGCTGCCCAGGGAGGTGGTGGAGTCGCTGTCCCTGGAGGTGTTTAAGAAAAGATTGGATGTGGCACTGAGTGGCATGGTTTAGATGTTGTGGTGTATTGGGTCATAGGCTGCACTTGATGATCCTGGGGGTCTTTTCCAGTCTTCGTGATTCTGTGATTCTGTGATTCTGCAATGGCAACTGCCTCAAAAGCATGAACATCTGTGGAGGTAGAGAAAAAACACACTAAAAGAAAAGATGTAGGAGCTAATAAGAACATACATCAGTGATGCAGCTGAACAGAAGAATAACTGGGGGACCTTTAGAGGCACACAGATCCTGAAATGGTATGGATTACAAAGGATTGTCTGACCTAACTGCAGCATTTCCAGGGTGATATTTATACTAGCAAGAACTGAACAACCAGAGGAGATCAAGACAAAAGGTCTTACAGGAAAAGGCAGGATAGCACACTCTACAAAGGACAGAAGATTGTGTCCAAACAGTGCTAAAAAGATCTTGTGATTTTCAAACCCACAGCAGAACATTTTCTTTGCCCTCCACAACAAGTGTGTCCTTATTTCCAATTGCTGTGTAACTCCTTCATCCTAAAGGTTCAAACAGTCCAATCAATCAGCAGTTAAAACAAAAGAGCACAAATGTTTAATAAAGAAAACTTCCTTACCCCCAGTAGAGGTTTAAGAGACAGAAAAGCACAAAAAGAGCTTGAAATTCGCTCTACAAGAGCCCATGCTGGTGACTGTGTGTGGGAAGTGGTTGCTTAGCCTGATGATGAGTACCAGCAGGGTAGGTATGCTGGTAGAGGCAAGGTATTCAAGGAGAACATTCCACTGAATATCATTTCAATAGCTTATGAAGGCTATATTTTTTTTTAACTGTACAGTAGGAGAAACAACAGTTTAAAGAGTTAGACAACCAAAGCTGCTGCTCTGCCTTATAGCTCCATTTGAGTTCCATTCAGTTCCTCTGGGCATCACTTGGAAACTGCATGCACTTCTCTGAGAATGGACTCTCTGTCTTAAAACAAAAAGATCAGCCTTTTGCTCTTGCATGGATGACATTTGCAAGAGCAATTGCATGCAGTCTCATCCCTCCCTCAAGGAGTGGTCAAACTGCTATCATCTGAAACAAGTTCTTTGTAAAACTCCCTCCCCAAATCATCCTGATTTAATCAGCTCCATTCTGAACAAGACTATCCTTTTCTGTATAACAGTTTCACCTAGGGACAATGGTAGAAAACTCCAACTAGCAAGACCTGCTGACTGTTCACTGACCTGAAATTGTTGTCATGGCTAGGCTTCGTGAACGAAGATCCAGGGAGGGCTCCATCCACGCTCCTCCTCAGTGCCTTTTCCAAGCGCTGATAAAAAGAGGATAGCAGATAGCCCCCTCGAGCCTGCACTATGGATTTTTTTTAGGTGAGCTCTGCATGTGGAGAGCTGGACCCATCCTTTAGTCCTAAGGTTCATCTGCCAGGGCCTAGCAAGCTTGGATGCTGGCAGCCAAGTCCTTAGGACATACGTTTTATTAGAGTGTCCTTCTCTTAGCTGGAAGGCCTTACAGGGCTAAATGAGCTCCATCTGCCCGGGTTTGGAATCAGAGTTGTCCTTCTCCTAGGATGACTGTCAGAAGGCTAATGAGCTCATCCTACCCATCCAAGGATTCTAGGAACATGGGTATCACTCCCCACGCTTTCCCGTGGGCAATGAGTTTAATGCTCCCTCTGCTGTGGGCACAGTTATGGCACCAGGGGCCACAGGAGACCACAAGGGATTGTCAGACTGTGCCTGACTGACCTGAAATAAGACAGCACAGAATCACAGACTCACAGGGTTGGCAGGGACCTCTGGAGATCATCTAGTCCAACCTCCCTGCCAGAGCAGGAGAACCTAGAGCAGCTTGCACACGATGGGCTCCAGTTGCCTTTGGAATCTCTCCAGACATGGAGACTCCAGCAGCTCCCTGGGCAGCCTGGGCCACTGCTCCACCAGCCTCCAAGTAAAACACTTCCTCCTCCTGTTCAGCTGCAACTTGCTGGCTGCTACTTTGTGCCCATTGCCTCTAGTGCTGTCCCTAGGTGCCACAGAACAAAGGCTGGCCCCAGCCTCCTGCCCCCCACCCTTGAAGGATTGCTAAGCATTGCTCAGCTCCCCTCTCAGGCTGCTCTGCTCCAGCCTAAGCAGCCCCAGCTCTCTCAGCCTCTCTGCACAAGAGAGCTGCTCAAGTGCCCTCAGCATTTCAGTGGCCCTTCTCTGCACCCTCTGCACAAGTTGCCTGTCTCTCTTAAGCAAGGGAGCCCAGAAAAGGGAGACTAGCAGCAACACTTAGCTCAATGCATTTCTGTAAGAACAAATAAAAGACAGCAAAGCTGGACAAGGAGACATTATATGCCAGATACATGTCAGAAAGCTCATTAGCCTCCACACATCTGAATAACTGGAGCAAAGATACAGTGCCAAATGCAACTTAAGGGACTTAAAAGAGGTACATCTGCCTTTCCTAACAGGAAGGAAGGATTGTTACAAGAAATCTCCAATGCCACTCACTCCATGACCTGTTCAGCTATTCGTTAGTTAAGTACTCCATGGAGACTGTTACATGCCACTAGAAGTGAAACAATTTACCTGCTTTGTTGATGTGAGGGAGAGGTTTACCCAGTAGCCTAATCTGTGCAGTTAGAGAGCAAGCAGAGACAGGGAGAAGTGGTCTCATGTGCTGCGAGCTCCCTAAATCCCATAGCTCCTTGGTGAGAGAAATGTTTCTAGTTCCATTTCAGAGATGGATGGATTACAGTGGAGACTCTAAAGAGTTCCTGGAAGAGCAACACAACCCATTTTTAAGGTGAATTTATTTTAAAGCTTTCTGATTTTAAAACATCTAGGCTGTCAAAAGAGGAAGAATGTGATGTTTGAAATAAAAATCATATATAAATGTCAGGGAAAATATACAACAGATTTTTTTTTCTCACCTTCAGGAAAAGAAAGGTTGAATTGAAAAGTAAGCCTTGTAACATCTGACTTCTTTGGTTCTTCACTGTCTAAGAGAGAGTGTTTGCATTACTAGAGATCTATTGCTTATCACAGAATCACAGAATCATTCAGGTTGGAAGAGACCTCAAACATCATCAAGTCCAACCATACCTATCACTCCCATGCCACTAACCCATGGCCCTAAGGAGAGCATGTAGATGTTTCTTAAACCCCTCCAGGGATGGTGACTCCAGCACCTCCCTGGGCAGCATGGGACAAGAATTAAAAACCCTTTCAGTAAAGACATTTCTCCTTACACATATTCTAAACCTCCCCTACTGCAACTTGAGGCCATTTCCTCTTGTCCTCTCACTGTTAACCCTGGAGAAGAGACCTACCCCCAGCTCACTCCAACCTCCTGTCAGGGAGTTGCAGAGAGAGCTAAGGTCTGCCCTGAGCCTCCTCTTCTCCACACTAACCAAGCCCAGTGCCCTCAGCTGCTCCTCAGCACACTTGTGCTCCAGAGCCCTCCCTAGCCTCCTTGCCCTTCTCTGCACACACTCCAATGCCTCTGGGTCCTGCTTGGCCTGAGGGGCCCAGAACTGACCCCAGCACTCTAGGGGTGGCCTCCCCAGTGCTGAGGACAGGAGGATGCTCACTTCTCTGCTCCTACTGCTCACACTAGTTCTCATCCAGGCCATGATGCTGTTAGTTTTCTTGGAAGACTAGCACAAGTAGGCTATGCAGCTGGCAGGTTTATTGGTAGACAAAAATGAAACCCATGGGCAAGAAAACCTGTATAATCTACCAGATATTCTGGGGAGAAAGAAGGCCCAAAGTTACCATAGGCCATTTAAATCTTCTTTTCAATATTATCTCCTTCTGCAGAAATCCTTTCTGATCTTTATGTACTACTAAAAATAGCTCCACTTAACCATCACAGAAATTCCCTGGATTTCTCACTGTCAAATCAAAGATTTCTTTTTTTTCTCAGCTATGCCTTCTCTCTTTTTTATCAGCATCATCTCTACCTGAAAAGATGTTTATTCTTCATGCAGGTGTGTGCTTTGACTCAAAGTGGTTTTAATTTCTTAGAAGCTTTTGAGATTTAACATATTTTTCTGGGAAGCTTTTTGCTGAGCTGGAAAATGTGCCCTTCGGTACTGAGTAATACAAACAGGGGATTGAAATAAAAGGGCTGTGTCCCAGGAAATACAGATCAGACCTAGTCCCAGTATCCTTTTATTAAATGGTGAGCTCAGGCACAGTCTGAAAATCCCTTGTGGTCTCCTGTGGCCCCTGGTGCCATAACTGTGCCCACAGCTGAGGGAGCATTAAACTCATTGCCCACGGGAAAGTGTGGGGAGTGATACCCATGTTCCTAGAATCCTTGGATGGGTAGGGTGAGCTCATTAGCCTTCTGGCAGTCATCCTAGGAGAAGGACAACTCTGATTCCAAACCCGGGCAGATGGAGCTCGTTTAGCCCTGGAAGGCCTTCCAGCTAAGAGGTTAAACCTCCATCCTAAGGACTTGGCTGCCAGCGTCCAAGCTTGCTAGGCCCTGGCAGATGAACCTTAGGACTAAAGGGTGGGTCCAGCTCTGCACATGCTGTGTCTCACCTAAAAAAAATCCATAGTGCAGGCTCGAGGGTGCTATCTGCTATCCTCCTTTTATCAGCACCTGGAAAAGGCACTGAGGAGGAGCATGGATGGAGCCCTCCCTGGAGCTTTGTTGGTGAAGCCTAGCCATACAAATGGTGAGCTAAACAGACTGCATTTTCCATATGAAAACAATTTCCATTTTGTGAAATGAAATTGGAGCTTTTTATCTCAAAGCACAAACAAGTGACATGCACAAATTAGGGGCTGACCTTCTGCATGCCATTGACTTCCCAGTGACTACGTCTTTGGCTGCCCTGCACCTAAAGAAAGGCCTTTGGGAGAGGCTGAGAGAGCTGGGGCTGCTTAGGCTGGAGCAGAGCAGCCTGAGAGGGGAGCTGAGCAATGCTTAGCAATCCTTCAAGGGTGGGGGGCAGGAGGCTGGGGCCAGCCTTTGTTCTGTGGCACCTAGGGACAGCACTAGAGGCAATGGGCACAAAGTAGCAGCCAGCAAGTTGCAGCTGAACAGGAGGAGGAAGTGTTTTGCTTGGAGGCTGGTGGAGCAGTGGCCCAGGCTGCCCAGGGAGCTGCTGGAGTCTCCATGTCTGGAGAGATTCCAAAGGCAACTGGAGCCCATCGTGTGCAAGCTGCTCTAGGTTCTCCTGCTCTGGCAGGGAGGTTGGACTGGATGATCTCTAGAAGTCCCTGCCAACCCCTAACAGTCTAGTCTGTGAACCCTATCCATTCCCTTCACTGAAGTCAAGGACACCTTTAATTATCCATCACTTAGGAATAAAAGCATACCTAAGGACAGTTAGTGCTGGGCTTTGTAACTACACCTCCTTGTTCTCACTAGTGCCTGCAGTCCTCCCATGGCTTGGAAGAGGTTTATATGGTTACATTATGTTCCTATATTTCTGAGAATAGGAAACAAATTCTGAGGTTTTAGCCTTTTTGTTTTCCTCTTCCATTCCTAAGGTTCCTAATTTGGGACTTCATGCTTTTCTGAACAACAGGTATGGCAGTTCCCTAGGGGCAGAAGGAGCAGACAAGAGCATTACCAAGGTTCATTCCAGCTGAAAACCAAGGTTTCATCAGCAAATAGGATGATAGAGACCCCAAACAAACCCCCACTCTGCCAAACAGAGTCCAGTTGTTTGAAATAACACAGGCTTAATCCTTTATTAGCAAGCAATACAAAAATGTTAATGAATTCATTTTCATTGGCTTCCTGATGGGGGGAAACTTCTAAGAATGTGTCTAATGAAGTTCTGCAGGAAGGATAAACACTGTGCCCTATTCTGGAAGTTCTCAGCAATGTTGCTGTTTAATGAAATCCTGCCCAACAGCTGGGGAAGGGCATTCTATGGCACAGGGTCCACTTTGGTTACAAAACTCTAAACTGCAATGAAAACTCTTGGTAAGTTCTAGCATCCCCAAGGGTCCTGTGGACACAACTGCAATCCTGCATCTGCCTGTGGTAAGTGAACTGCACAGAAAACTAACTATAGCCTCACATTTGGGTCAAAAATGTTCCTCACAGCAGCTCTCAGTCCAGTGGGTCATAGCTATCAATGACTCTGCTAGGGAACTGAAAGGAAGGACTGGTTAGCACTGAGAGGACAAGAGCAAATGGCCTCAAGTTGCACCAGGGGAGATTTAGATTAGATAAAAGGAGAAATTCCTTCCCTGCAAGGGTTGTTAAGTCTTGTCCCAGGCTGCCCAGGGAGGTGCTGGAGTCACCATCCCTGCAGGGCTTTAAGAAACATTTAGATGCTCTCCTTATGGCCATGGGTTAGTGGTATGGGAGTGCTAGGTATGGTTGGACTTGATGAGCTTAGAGGTCTCTGCCAACCTTAATGATTCTGTGATTCTTTGTCTATTAAATTAATCCTACAAAATTCCCAGAGCAACTAGTCAAAGCCAGTATTCTGCCCTGATACTCCAAATTCCCTTCAGATTTTCTCCTAGTGCCCCAGTGACCACAGCCAATAGCCTCAACTATTTTCAGGGCATTTACCATCTTGATGGGTGAATGGCAGTGAAATACATATCTGGGACTATGGTCTAATAATAGCAGAATGCTGACTTTTGAAAAGGCTTTTGCAGTATGCAATCTCCATTTGTTCTGGAGAAGAGAATTCAGTGGTTATACAACTGAAGTGTTTTAGTTGAGAGATGATGGTAAACTTATTTCATGAGTTCTCACAACCTCAGAATTCTAAGGAAAATGCCTAAAAATAGCAGATGAAAGACAAAGGTAAGAAAAATACTCGTAAGTAGACCACAGCAAAGTTGGCTAATACAGAAGGATATGTAAGTAGTACACACAGCAGCATAAAAATCATGCAAAATGGGCCAGAGGCAGGTTACTAGATGAAAACAATATCACAGCTTATCAGAAGAGACAGAGAGAAGTCCTGTTGTGACTATTCTATTTGTCAGCCCCTGGGTGACTTCTGTCAAGAGCAATCAGCTATGTGTAGAGTTAGCTCCCTGAGAAGCAGAACAGATACCTGCAGATTTTCTCTTGTACACATCACCCCAGAGCTCCTCTGCTCTAGGAGCAGATGGATGTCCCTGTCCCACTGGGGACTGACAAGAAAATTTGCTAACTCTTTTCCCTTCTTTTGGATTTGATGCAATAAAAGCAAATTGTAAATTCTTTCAGTATCACAAGCATAAAAAGTAGAAAGCTGAGCTGGAAACAGAAGCCCAAAGGCATCCACCTCATTCTAGCTCTTTAAGTGCCAAAATTGGAAGCTTACTGACTGCAGTTTTTTCCACAGTGGAATGAAAAAGGTGATGCTGTTGTGTGCTTTACTCCTTGTCAGCTGGTACTGAGAACTTTAAATGGAGGGATTTTAGCAAGGCCTTTGATGATGCCTCCCACCACTTTCTCCTGTGTGTTTCCCAGCACTGTCCCCCAAGCACACACAGGACAATAGAGGAGTGCTAACTACTTGTTAAATGTGTTGAAGGTTGACTCAGATCAGCCACTAGATACTGCAAGATCTAGCTCCTAGTTTGATCTCAACCAAAATTTACAAGCAGAATAAAGGATATAGAAGGCATTTAATGTTCACTGAGAAAACATCTTTCAAGCCATATTGATTATCTCAGTTGCTATGAGAAAGACAGAAACTGGAAGTGAGCAGTCTCATAGTGTTTTGAAGAAGTATTCCAGTAGTTCACAGGGGATATAAAATATAATATCACACACAGAATCAAAAAGGTTGGAAGAGACCTCTAAGATCATCAAGTCCAACCATACCTATCACTCCCATGCCACTAACCCATGGCCCTAAGGAGAGCATCTCAATGTTTCTTAAACCCCTCCAGGGATGGTGACTCCAGCACCTCCCTGGGCAGCCTGGGACAAGAATTAAAAACCCTTTCAGTAAAGACATTTCTCCTTACACATATTCTAAACCTCCCCTACTGCAACTTGAGGCCATTTTGTCTTGTCCTCTCACTGTTAACCCTGGAGAAGAGACCTACCCCCAGCTCACTCCAACCTCCTGTCAGGGAGTTGCAGAGAGAGCTAAGGTCTGCCCTGAGCCTCCTCTTCTCCACACTAACCAAGCCCAGTGCCCTCAGCTGCTCCTCAGCACACTTGTGCTTCAGAGCCCTCCCTAGCCTCCTTGCCCTTCTCTGCACACACTCCAATGCCTCTGGGTCCTTCTCGGCCTGAGGGGCCCAAAACTGACCCCGGCACTCTAGGTGCTTTTAGCTTGTAACATAGATATTTTCTAATACCACTGAGCATACTTATTGGGTCAGGCACAGTCTGAAAATCCCTTGTGGTCTCCTGTGGCCCCTGGTGCCATAACTGTGCCCACAGCAGAGGGAGCATTAAACTCATTGCCCATGGGAAAGTGTGGGGAGTGATACCCATGTTCCTATCATCCTTGGATGGGTAGGATGAGCTCATTAGCCTTCTGGCAGTCATCCTAGGAGAAGGACAACTCTGATTCCAAACCTGGGCAGATGGAGCTCATTTAGCCCTGTAAGGCCTTCCAGCTAAGAGAAGGATACTCTAATAAAACCTATGTCCTAAGGACTTGGCTGCCAGCATCCAAGCTTGCTAGGCCCTGGCAGATGAACCTTAGGACTAAAGGGTGGGTCCAGCTCTGCACATGCTGTGTCTCACCTAAAAAAATCCATAGCACAGGCTCGAGGGTGCTATCTGCTATCCTCTTTTTATCAGCGCTTGGACAAGGCGCTGAGGAGGAGCGTGGGTGGAGCCCTCCCTGGAGCTTCGTTCACGAAGCCTAGCCATACTTATTGGGTAAGAATTTCTTCACATAGCAATGTCATGACATTCACCTTGTAGCAGGTTACAGTAAGCACTGGAAGTGCCCAGGAACAGTAGGGGAAAAAGCACTCTAGGAAAAGAAATATTCAGTATTGAAATATTTGACTAACAGTGAGAGAGACTGTTGAGTATTTAATGAAGAAGAGCATGCCATTAAACTTTTGCCACAAGGGGAGCAGCATGTGTGGAGTCAGCTACTAGAGATGAGCTGAGATGCTGGAGAGCCATACCTAAGCTTCTGCTCTGTGTGTGTGCTACCCCCTCTAGAGTGACCATCTGGAACATAGCGTTTCTGGAAGAGCATTATTCCCCCTTAATCCCCAGCAGAAGTGGGAAAGCCAAGCTGCACACTGGCCCCGTGTTATCAAATCAGAGGTCTTAAAGATGCTTTGGTAAGCTGCTCTAATTCCAGTGGCAGAGGGCATGCTGCATGGCTGTTGTGGATTGTATTTGTAGTGAGTGCTTTTGCTCATTTCCACCAACTCTGTAAAAATGCTACTTAGCATAAAATCACCAAAATTCAGGAGGCAAGGTTAAAAACAATGTGTCCCATGCATTGTGCAAGTGCTGGAGGTCAAAGCCTGCAAACTGGTCACATAGTGAAGCTCTTGTCTGCAAGTGAAAATCTTCCACTGGGAAAACAATTACCTCTGTTACCCAGGAGCTGCAGTTTTCATTCTGCAGAGCTATACTGTCTTAATGGCACTGACTGATAATTAAACTGATAGCATCTCATTTTCTTGGTATGGAATGACAGGTTTCTAATTGCCTGACTTCATGTCTACTGGCTAAGAGCTTCTTGCTCCTTAGTGTGGCTGAAAGCAGCTATGCATTTTGTTTCAGGGCTGTTGACACTACTGTCACATCTCTAACTCCTCTATTTTTTCCACATTTGCCTTGTCAGACTGTGAGTTGTTGAGTAGCTATCAACACAAATAGCTATTGTCTTTGCTGTAAGCCTGCCTTCAATTCTCATGCAGGGTGCAAACTGGTGGGCTGGGAGTTTGTTTTTGCTTGAAGCAGCTCTTCCCATTTATTTTCTTAGTAAATCCTCATTAAGGAGATGGTCTTAATGTGTGCTTACTTCTCTTTTACCATGGCACTCCTAGCACACATGTGTCCCCTGATGGCTTTACCTCCCCTCTCCAAGTTATCTGACCCTTCGGTTAGCATTCTGCATTGCAGGAAAAAGAAATGTCACTTCAGCTAATAGACCTAAGTGCTTTAATCCATGCTTCCCACAGGAATTGTAAGTAAACAGCAGCAGCAGTACAATAGCAAATTTTCTTTTTGCCTTCACAGAGCAGGTATTATCTCAAAACCATGCTGGGAGGCCTTGCTCTGCTAGAGCAGGGGCAGCAGAAAGCAAGCATCAGAAGGAAAGAAGACTTGCAGGACATTTACAGCCCAATCCACAGCAGCTGCCACTGCCACATTGCAGACTCTCATGGGGAATAGAGTGCTAAGGCTTCCTAGGGTTGCCCTTTGGGAGCTTGGCTCCTGCAGAGGCAGTTGCAAAGTCTCCAGCACCACATTCCCCAGCTAGCTTCATTACAGGACTCTTGAAACCCTTATGTCAGAGCAAGCAAGCCCTCTTGAGACAGGAAGCATTAAAGAGTAGGGGGTGGGGATAGTTAAGTGGTTCAGTAAGAAGCCAACAGCTGTGCTGCTGCCGGGCAGGTGGAGTGAAGTTTCAATTGGGTTTTGTTATTATCATTGAATCCTAGAATGGTTTGGGTTGGAAGGGACCTCTGGAGCTCATCTAGTCCAACCCCCCTGCAGTGGCCAGGGACATCCCCAACTAGAGCAGCTTGCCCAGAGCCCTGGCAAGCCTCACCTGCAATGCCTCCAGGGATGGGAACTCAACCACCTCCCTGGGCAACCTGGGCCAGTGTTCCACCACCCTCGTGGGGAGCAACTTCTTTCTAATGTCCAGTTTAAATCTACTCTTCTCCAATTTAAAACCATTGCCCCTTGTCCTTTCACTGCAGGCCTTTGCAAACAGGCCCTCTGCAGCCTGCTTGGAAGTTCCCTTTAGGTACTGCAAGGTCACTAGTAGGTCCCCTGAAGCCTTCTCTTCTCCAGGCTGAACAATCCCAGCTCCCTCAGCCTGTCCTCAGAGCAGAGGCGTTCCAGCCCCTGAGCATTCTCGTGGCCTCCTCTGCACCTGCTCCATCAGATCCATGTCCTTTCTGTATTATGCTTGTGATCTCCTAATTGCAGGGGAAAACTTACGTAGACTTTCAGACTACTCTCCTTTATCTAAAATAAGAAACAATATAAGAAGTTTCATGTCAACAAGAGATGGATATGTGGAAGGTGATATAGCTTACAGTACAAAAAAGCACAATAAGATCCAGTTAAAGCATGCATTTGACCTGCCTCAACTTCTACTTTCCTATACTTTTCTAATAAGTCTGCCTTTGTGCCATAATTTTCTCTTTCATCTCCTCAGCTTATGATCAGCTTTTAAGTCTTGAAATACACTGCCCAGGGAGGTGCTGGAGTCACCATCCCTGCAGGGGTTTAAGAAACATTGAGCTGCTCTCCTTAGGGCCATGGGTTAGTGGCATGGGAGTGCTAGGGATGGTTGGACTTGATGATCTTGGAGATCTGTTCCAACTTGAATGATTCTGTGACTCTATGATCTGTGACATTTTATGGGCCCTTTACTAAAATTCAACAAGTATGAGTTGCTTCTTTTTAATGTTGCCACCCCTACCACACAAGAACTTATCAGAAGGTATTTTAGAAGGAAAACTTCCAAACAGAATCACAGAATCATTAAGGTTGGACGAGACCTCTAAGCTCATCAAGTCCAACCACACCTAGCAGTCCCATGCCACTAAACCATGGCCCTAAGGAGAACACCTAAATGTTTCTTAAACCCCTCCACGGATAGTGACTCCAGCACCTCCCTGGGCAGCCTGGGACAAGATGGAACAACCCTTTCAACACTAAAGAAATTTCTCCTTATCTGCAATCTAAACCTCCCCTGGTGCAATACACCTTTTTGAAATGAAATTTGACCCCAAACCTCTTGGTACAGTGTGCACACCATGCTTTTTGTGTTCCCAGGGAATGAAAGAGGGATAGGAGAAGGAAGCACAGATGTCAAACAGGTCATTCAATTCAGCATACTACAGTGACACCAGTGATACATCAAACTAGATATAGCAGAAAAAAGATAGCCACCAGAAAAGAGCCACAACTACAAACAAAACTGAAAGAAAAGGAAAAGTAAAGCCTCAAGAGTAGTTGTTTTATTCAACTCTTCAGCTGCTGAAACTAAGATGGAAGACTTGGAAATGGGAGGGGTAAGTATGTGCCACTGAACCCTCTCAGCAGCAGTGAAGTTTTCTTTGCCTGTCAGTACAAGACAACTGTACTAATCTGTTGCCATTAGTTTCACCTGAGTGCCTGCTTTAATGCAAGACTCAATTACTTTGGGATTAACACAGCAATAAATTAACATTTTGGAGGGCTGATCAAATTACTCATAGGTTTCCAAAACTCTGCACCTTCCCATATACTATTTGTTAGTGTCACAGAGGTAATTCAATGGACATTATTCAATGGACATGATTTATGCTATTTTCTGCGTCTTTAAACCATTTAAAAAGAAAAGAAGAAGTCTTCAGTTAACTAGGCAACTGAAATGGCCTCACTGAGAGAAGTGGCAAGCACACAGAAACATCAAGAGGCTAAGGGAGTTAACAGGAGCATCCTCCTTTTCTTTTTGTAAAGTCAGGCCACTTATTCAGTTGGCTAAAATGAGAAGCACAAAGAGCTCACTGTGACCATCAGGAGCAGCCAATACTACATCCTAGTCATGTCCCTAGACCCCCGGGGTACAACCAAGTTAAGCAGTTAATGTGTGCTGTGGAGTGCCAGGACACAAGTGCCTCAGCCCTGGGGAAGGGACACTGGAGCTGCCTTCTGGTACACATATCAGAGTTCCTTCTCCCACAGAAACCAAGCAGGAATAAAGAAGTAGCAATGAAGTATCCCTCTGGTATAAGATCTCAAGACAGCCAGGGTATACAAAAGCAGGACCTCAGACATGGAGGCCCACCACTTCAGCTGTACACCTGCCATAAAACCTACTGGTTTCTCACTGAAAATTCAGGGCCTCAAAGAATCACAGAATCCCAGACTATTAGGGGTTGGAAGGGACCTCTGGAGAACATCTAGTCCAACCTCCCTGCCAGAGCAGGAGAACCTAGAGCAGCTTGCACAGGATGGGATCCAGTTGNCCCAAGGGCACATTGCTGGCTCATGGTCAGGCACACACAAGACATTTAAGACACAGTTGTTTCTAATCTGATGACAATTTCTCATGAAAGGCTCTTTGCTAACAAATCTTACTCTACATCGCCCACACGAGGACTCAGTGGAGGTGACTCCCCTCAGCAACAGTAAGAATTCAGAGAGTCATGTCTTGAACAAACAGAGACATCTCCTTTTGGAGCTGAGCTAAAGTACACAGAGCAATAAAACAGAAGGATTCATTTCGGGGGGACAAGTGACAAACACAAGGTGGGACCAGTGTTCTCCATCAACAACACTGACAGGGGGGATTGAGTGCACCCTCAGCAAGCTCAATATCAATACAGGAGGTGATGTAATTGAGAGCAGCCCTGCAGAGAGGGAGCTGGGGGTACTGGGGGATGAAAAGCTTGACATGAGCTGAAAATGTGCACTCACAGCCCAGAAAGCTAACTGAATCCTGGGCTACATCCAAAGAAGCATGGCCAGCAGGACAAGGGAGGTGATTGTGTCTCTCTCTACTGGTGAGACCTCACCTGGAGTCCTGTGTCTAGCTCTGGAGTCCTCAGCATAAGAAACACATGAGCCTGTTGGAGTGGGTACAAAGGAGGGTCATAAAAGTGATCAGAGGGGTGGAATGCCTCTCCTATGAGGAAAGGTTGAGAGAGTTGGGGTTGTTCAGCCTGAAGAAGTGAAGGCTCCAGGGACACCTTACAAGAAGCCTTCCAGCACCAAAACGTGGCCTAAAAGAAAGCTGGAGAGGGACTCTTTGTCAGAGTGTAGTGAGAGGGGTAACAGTTTTAAACTGAAAGAAAAGAGATCTAGATAAGATATAAGTAAGAAGTTCTTCACTAGAAGAGTGGTGAGACACTGGAACAAGATTCCCAGAGAAGCTGTAGATACCTCAACACTGGAAGTGTTCAAGACCAGGTTGGATGGGGCTTTGAGCAACCTGATCTAGTGGATCCTGGCCCACAGGAGTAGGGAGGTTGGAACTAGGTGATTTTCAAGGTCCTTTCCAACCTAAACCATTCCATGATTCTATGATTCCTGCAGCCAAATTCACTGTATAGGTGTCTACATTAACAAATGGATTCTAGACTGGTGTCAGAATGTTCCCTCCATTTCTAGTTTGGCTTTCATGTGTCCATCACACCTCACCACTCAACACACCACTCAGCAACGGAGAATTCTGAGACAGGACCCAACCTGTAGGCAACATTAAATCTCTTATGGAAAATATACTTAAAGGATTGTGGCAGTGAGGCACAAAATACAGGTTCACAGCATAATATCTTGCCCTTAAGTCCTTCCTTCTGGACAATGGACCTAAGGCCACCCCAATCTTCCCCAGTCAAAGAGCAGAGCCTGCACCATTCAAACTGGATGCACACTCAGAAGTATTTTCCCCATCATAAAAGAACTCCTTAGAGAAGCAGGGTAATTCTTGTGTTTGGAAAATAAAATTTCAAATTATGGCCCAACAGGGGCTGTTTGGTCCCTGCACAAGTCTTTTACTGAAACAGAATCACAGAATCGTTAAGGTGGTGACTCCAGCACCTCCCTGAGCAGCCTGGGACAAGACTTAATAACCCTTTCAGGGAAGAAATTTCTCCTGACATCCAATCTAAACCTCCCGTGATATAACTTGAGGCCATTTCCTCTTCTCACTGTTAACCCTGGAGAAAAGACCTACCCCCAGCTCACTCCAACCTCCTGTCAGGGAGTTGCAGAGAGAGCTAAGGTCTCCCCTGAGCCTCCTCTTCTCCACACTAACCAAGCCCAGTGCCCTCAGCTGCTCCTCAGCACACTTGTGCTCCAGAGCCCTCCCTAGCCTCCTTGATCTTCTCTGCACACACTCCAATGCCTCTGGCTCCTGCTTGGCCTGAGGGGCCCAGAACTGACCCCAGCACTCTAGGGGTGGCCTCCCCAGTGCTGAGGACAGGAGATGCTCACTTCTCTGCTCCTACTGCTCACACTAGTTCTGCTCCAGGCCAAGATGCTGTTAGCTTTCTTGGCCACCTGGGCACTCTGCTGCCTCATGCTCAGTTGACTATCAACCAGCACCCCAGCTCCTTCTCTGGCATGCAGAAAAAACCCAACAGCAACAAGTGAAATTGAGGAAGCAGACTTTGGCCCCACGATGATGTTTCCTTTCACAAACATGAAAGTAGGATCACTTTTAACCTAATCATGGCAGACATTTTTTCACAGTGACATGCAAAATCTTTTCTTCTAATTATTAATCTTTAAAAAAAGCCTTTCAACTGTAGGCATGCCAAGAATATTTAAATTCTGGGCCACATATGTAAAGGGAACAGGCCTTATAATAAATGTTGGAAATAGCTGAGACATAAAGCTCTGTTGCTGGTTTACAGCCCAGGCAATGAGATGATTTTGCTGGTTTCTTGTGCCATTGCACAGTGTTCATGTCTTCTGTAAGTCAAGTGAGGTATATGTGCTTTGAAGCCCTTACACCATGAAAATGTGATTATTTGTCTCTGAGATCCAACATGTGTGTCTTTATCCCCTGCATGTAAACCAGACTCTAATATGGTTGTCATTGTCAAAGAGTCTCTGCAGGTACAAGATATAATTGGTATCATTTAATAGGCTACTGGCTCTAGCAGTTGACAGATGGGGTGATGATACAGCATAGAATACAATCTCCTTCCTTCAGAAGGATCTTCCAAGGCATAAAACTTCTCTCTCTTACTTTGTTGAATATTCTTTATCTTTTAGGGATCTCTCATTAGGGACTTCCTTTTCCTTTAGAGAACATTTGATGTAGCACTTTTAATCATGAAGACAACATTCTCTAGGATTACGTGAAGAGTAAAATCAGGAGTGTAGCTGCAAGTGTACATCTGTAGATGATTACAGATGATTGCACCCATGAGGCATGTGGAATGATTACCAGCCAGATGTTACAGAAATCTGAATGCAAAAGGATCTGCACTGCCTGGAAAGTACAGGCAAGGAGGAAAAGTGCCCAGGATCCAGCAACAGTGGGGGTTCTGACACCTTTGTTTCCAGCAGCACCCACATAGCCAGCTCTACAGCTCCTCAGTGTTGCCTTGAGAGCAATTAGTGCCACGTTAAACATTGACTAAAGGCACAGGCATACAGAGTCACAGACGGGTTTGGGTGGGAATGGACCTCCAAAGCTCATCTAGTCCAACCCCCCTGCACTCAGCAGGGACATCTGCAACTAGAACAGGTTGCTCACAGCCCCAAACAACCTGACCTGGAATGATTCCAGGGATGGGACATCTCCCACCTCTCTGGGCAATGTGAGACAGGGTCTCACCACCCTCAGTGGAAACCATTTCTTCTATCTAGTCTAAATCTCCTCTTGAGCTGTTGGTGACTGCACCTGAGAAGGACATAATCCCTGGGCCATGATGTCCTGGGGGACTGTGAGCCCCATGCTGCCCCCGTGACCAGGCCCAGAAGACAATGGCAGAGCTGTGAGCTTTTTTTGCACACTTCATAACACTGTCAGGCACGGTGTGAAAATCCCTTGTGGTCTCCTGTGGCCCCTGGTGCCATAACTGTGCCCACAGCAGAGGGAGCATTAAACTCATTGCCCACGGGAAAGTGTGGGGAGTGATACCCATGTTCCTAGAATCCTTGCATGGGTAGGATGAGCTCAATAGCCTTCTGGCAGTCATCCTAGGAGAAGGACAACTCTGATTCCAAACCCGGGCAGATGGAGCTCGTTTAGCCCTGGAAGGCCTTCCAGCTAAGAGGTTAAACCTCCNTGCAGTGGAGGTGGCGGGGCACTGGGGCGGGGTTCCCGGGAGGGCTGTGGAGTCTCCATTTCTGGAGGTGTTCAGGAGACGCCTGGATGCATTCCTGTGTGACCTTGTCTGGGTGGTCCTGCTCTGGCAGGGGGGTTGGACTGGATGGTCTTTCTTGGTTCCTTCCAGTCCCTGGCATTCTGTGATTCTGTGAGGTAAAAACTACCTTCCTCCCATCTTCCTCTGCAGTCCTGCACCTGGGGAGGAATAACCGCATGCACCAGTACAGGTTAGGGGTTGATGTGATGGAAAGTAGCTCTGCAGAGGAGGACCTGGGAGTCCTGGTGGACAACAAGTTAACCACGAGTCAGCAATGTGCTCTTGTGGCCAAGGCAGCCAATAGTATCCTGGGGTGCATTAAGAAGAATGTGGCCAGCAGGTCAAGGAGGTTCTCCTCCCCCTCTACTCCACTCTAGTAAGGCCACATCTGGAGTACTGTGTCTAGTTCCGGGCTCCCCAGCTCAAGAGAGACAAGGAAGTACTAGAGACAGTTCAGCAGGGTGCTACAAATATGTTTAGGGGACTGGACCATCTCTCTTACAAGGAAAGACTGAGAGACCTGGGGCTGTTTAGCCTGGAGAAGTGAAGACTGAATGGGGATCTTCTCAATGCTTATAAATATCTAAAAGGTGGATGTCAATAGGATGGGGCCAGTCTCTTTTCAGTGGTGCTCAGGGATAGGACAAGGGGCAATAGGCACAAACTAGAGCACAGGAAGTTTCATCTTTGAACACAAGGCAAAACTTCTTTACTTTGAGGGTGACAGAGCATTGGACCAGGTTGCCCAGAGAGATTGTGGAGACTCGCGAAACCTGCCTGGACATGATTCTGTGTAACCTGCTCTAGGTGACTCTGCTTTAGCAGAGGGGTTGGACTAGATGATCCCCAGAGGTCCCTTCCACCCCCTGTCATCCTGTAATTCTGTGATTTTGTGACGTGACCTGCTCTAACTGGTGCCCTGGTAAGACTCCACTCTGAGCCTTCCTGCATCTGTGCTGGGAGAGGAGGACCTTTTGGGTGTCTGCAGAAACAAGTCAGTAATAAGTTATAAACAGAGCTGCCTTGGGATTATTTCAAAATTTTGGGGCCTCTTTCTAAGTTTGGGGTTAGTTTTTGTGGGTTTGTTTTTTTTTTTTTTCACTTTTCTTTTACCTGTCTTTAGCTTAACATTTCACGCCATTCTCCCTGGGCCTAGCCTGGGACAACCTCCAGGTCAAAAGGTTGATGGTGTAGCCTTTCCTCTCTGTGCAGTACGGTCCCCAGGCACAGTCTGAAAATCCCTTGTGGTCTCCTGTGGTCCCTGGTGCCATAACTGTGCCCACAGCAGAGGGAGCATTAAACTCATTGCCCACGGGAAAGTGTGGGGAGTGATACACCTCTGTGCATGCTGTGTCTCACCTAAAAAAAA
>VWZO01017065.1:0-11876 GCA_013396975.1 Bucco capensis
CGCGAAGCCTAGCCACGACGACGACGACAGTATCCTCTGGGATAGTTCCTCAGGGCAAAATCTGTGTCTGGACTCACATGTGGTCTTTACAATGTGTGAACTTCACTTGAAGGTCATTACATTTGTGTATATTTAAGGAACAATAGCCATGTTCATAAAAACAAATAAATGTACAAATAGCTACCATATGGTGCTATCTGGTGGACCAGTTGTTTCCTGAATGAGTCAAAGGGAAGCGTGTATCTACACTACTCCTCTGCAGCATCCTTGGCTTAATAGTGATAATACCAAATGAGTCGACTGAAGAACTAACCAGGACTACTTCTGCTCCTCTGGATCATTTCCCTATGGACACTACAGCAAAGCTCTTGATTTATTACATTTAAAATTCTTAATGGAAGTGCACAGTTTGTGGGGTGGGCCATGCAAAGATGGGAGCCTCCACCTCTCATATTTAGCTATTCTGCTTGTGTATATAACCTGCAAATCATGTCTTTGAAGCCCTGTCATTTGGCTTTTTCTTGCATGCAAACAGCTAAGAAGGAGAGCCTCCTTCTTCTTACTCTCAGTGCTTCCATATGCCCTCTGCTGCCTCTAACCTTATGGGAGATTTGATGATTTACGTTCCAGGAGTGGTGTGTTCATGTGCACAGGCTATCAAAGGTAGGAGTTCTACGGATGAAAACACAGCACCAGTTTTCTTCTGTGTTCCCACTGCCCTGCAGTAAGTAAATACACTTTCAATAAAGCCTGTTCTCCTGTGGTTTGACAAAATTATAGCATAGAAAAAGGGCAAACACTTGACATTGTTTTCTGGGGAATTTTTGTTTCTTTTTTTTAAAAAAAAAACCCAAACTGTAAAATGGTGCATAAATTGGTACCACATATAGCAGTTCCTGAATCAGATAAGCCTTATAATGGCAACACCTTTGGTAAGCTAGAAAATAAGCAGAACATAGCATCTTCTTAGTCTCTTCTCCAGGGTTAAGAGTGAGAGGATGAGAGGAAATGGCCTCAAGTTGCACCAGGAGAGGTTTAGATTGCATATAAGGAGAAATTTCTTTACTAAAAAGATTTTTGGGCATTGGCTCAGGCTGCCCAGGGAGGTGGTGGAGTCACCATCCCTGGAGGTGTTTAAGAAACATTTAGATGCTCTCCTTAGGGCCATGGGTTAGTGGTACAGTAGTGCTAGGTGTGGTTGGGCTCGATGATCTCAGTGGTCTTTTCCAACCTTAATGATTCTGTGATCTGGATCCTGTCACTCATTTCTGGTAACCCTCTTGTAACTATCTGAATGACCAAGATCATCATGTTTCTTTTTCTTCTTCCAACAACAACAGAGCATCCAAGCTTTTAGGGTAACCCATAGTAACAAGCCCATGCCCTGGACTGAGGAGATGAGCAGAGTGTGCCCCAGCCAACCAGTACCTACACCAAAGCTTGGCTGGCAGGAGCCAGTGTGACTCACAGGAAGCCATAGCAGAGAAGAGGATACAACATTTGTTAGAACAAATTAAAACGAGTAGCCAAAACCTTCCAGCTGATAGCAGTGACCAGGACAGTGCTTTCTAGTTCAGTCCCTTTTATGTAACACTCAGCTGCAGAATAAGCTTCAGCAGTGACCTGGTTTAGAAGACAAATACTTAAAAGTCAGTTCCAGTAAATATAGTTGTTGTCACCTGCTCCAGTAAGTACAACTCCACTGAAAATTTCAACCCAGGCAGCCCTGGCTGCTGAAGGGACTAATGAGAGCGACCAGAGTGGCACAGGGAGTTCTTATACTGCTCAGCAGCTTATGAAACAGAAGGGAATGGATGACCTGGCATGAACTGTTTCCCAAGACAGCCTGTAAAAATTCATCTCACTTCATTATTGATGACCTCTTTTTAAGTGAAATGTTTGCCTACAACAAAGAACCCTGGAGAAGCACAGCAAACCAGAGAACCATTTAAACCAGTACACTTGTTTGTTGCAAACCCCTAGGAGATACTCACTAGGATTTGGATTATCACCTGATTTAACAGAATAATAATCATGTCATTAAATTATTTATTTAGACTTGAAATCAACTTGCAGATGCTTTTTCCTGCTAAAAAAATACATGGTATCTGAGGGCTTCAAAGATTGAAAACACATTGCCTGTTTGAGGATGTTTTGCAAATCTTACATTCCTAGAATTACAGAATGGTGGAAGTCGGAAGGGACTTTTCAATGTCATCTAGTGCAAACCCCCTGTAGTCAGCAGGGACACCTGTAACTAGAGCAGGTTGCTCAGAGCCACAAACAACCTCACCTGGAATGGTTCCAAGGATGGGGCATCCACCACCTCTCTGGGCAACATCGGTCAGTGTCTCACTACCCTCACTGAAAAATTTTCTTCTTAGATACAGGCTAAATTTCCTTGTCCTGTCACAAAAGGCCTTGCTAAAAAGGCCGTCTCCATCCATCTTATGGGCTCATTTAAGCACTGAAAGGCTGCAATAATGTCTCCCTGGAGCTTTCTCTTCTTCAGACTGAACAAACCCAGCCTGTACTCCCAGGAGAGATGTCCCATCTCTCAGATCATTTTTGTGGCCTCCTCTGGACCCACTCCAACAGGTTCATGTCCTTATGCTGAGGACTCGAGAGCTGGAGGCAGTACTCCAGGTGAGGTCTCCCCAGAGCAGAGCAGAGAGGCAGAATCCCCTCCCTCAATCTGCTGGCCTCACTGCTTTGGATGCAGCCCAGGAGTCAACCTTCTGGGCAGCAAGTGCACATTGTCAGCTCACGTCAAGCTTTTCACCCAGCACACATTACTTAACTGCAATAAAAGACATGGTAATAAACCAGCATCCATTTATTTAAAAAAGACATCCAGTTGCAAGTTGAATACTGTTGATACCCAGGAAGTACAGTCTTGTAGTCAGATGGATGGATTTCAGATTAAGTGCATTTAGAACCAAAAGAACAGACTAGGCCCTCTCAAGTTGCCAGCATCTCTGTTGTGATATTTCAGTCACCCTTTCAGAAGCTCAGGAGGTACATGGATTCCTGGTGGTATTTTAGTTGCTCTGAGCCTGGCTCTAGCAGACTTCAAGTGAACAGACACCTACCCCCTTCATGCAGATCTCTACATCCAGCTCTTGGCACCCACCAATCAGTTTAAGGTTGAAGAATGTTTTCTTTCCCTCCTGTATGTCCCCAAACCTGTGCCTTGCAAAGGGCACTGGAATCTGTAGTTGACAAGTCATGGCCTAGTGAGTGTTCCCTACCCTACTGCTCTGGATCTAGTTAGTTCCACAAGCTGCAGGGAGATGGGATATACAAGCCTGAATAGTTTCTGTTGGACAACCTCCTAGCAGTAAAGATGCTGTAAGAACAGCTAGTATCTTTTTTAGGAGAATCTTACTGTAACAGCTTGTTTGCTTGAGTGACTTGAAGTATTATGGTCCAATAAAGAGGGGAATAAAATGGGGAAAGACCTGGCATGCCTGTACTGCACTGCCCTCTGCTTCAGTGGAAGACAAATGTGACCATGCTAACAAGAGCTGTGGCAATAAGCAACACAGGAATGGAAAGCTACATCTGAAATTGGGCCCACTCACCACCAAGTACAAAGAGAGTAAACATCAGCAGAGCCTGAGCATCTGTTTGCATCTGCCTTCAGCAAGGTAAGGACTAGTCAAAAAGGGAGAGGATTAGCTAAGTGCCAGAAAAATATTTCTTCCTATTATTTTTAACGTCTTGCTTAAAAAAAAAGAAAGAGGAAAATCTGGCAATTAAAAGTATCTAATATTCATATCTGAGTTAAAAGTAACTGTGTTTTGCACTGGTAATGTGTTTAGGACAACACAAAGCAACTACTCCAGACACCTAGCTTAAGCACAGAGTTTCCTGTACAGTTGCTTCCACAGAACCACTCCAGACTGAACCAGATGCACAGATGGGCAAGTACTCCAGTGAGTAGAAAGCTCAAAGGCAACAAAAGTGGTACATTCAAAAATCTTATCAAAATGACTGCCTGGTGTCAAGCCACAGCCAAATTTCATGCTTGGAAGGGTTCTGCCTACAGTCACCTATTTTCTCCAAAAGAAAGGATTTTAAGGTTTTCAGCACTGCTATCTGGCCAGTCAATGCACTACAGCATCCAAACTGTGATAGCAGCAGTAGGTAGGGATAGTCCTTTGACAAATAAATAAGGAAAACTGTCCTGAGCAGCTCATTCAGAACTTGTTCTTAGCTAGGCTTAATTTAGTACAACATACACTATGAAACTATTGCTTGCTAGATACTGGTTAAATACATGTTCAGTTGGAAATGAAACAACAAAAATGAAACAACAGAACATTAAAAAATGAAAAAAAAACCCACCCCTGTCTATTCCATTACTAATCACACAAGTTTCTGATTTGTTTTCTTAGAGAACATGTAAATGAAGATGTGGTACACCAATGGGCCTTTAGACATTAATACAGAGAAATATGATGATTAAAACTTGTAAATGAGATGAGACACATGGAAGTCAAACTTCTATTAGCGTGTGCAAGGGAGCATTTAAAAATGAATGGTAAGGAAATGCATTAGTATAAATCTGCATCTATAAGGAAGCATGATCAAGAACACTAGGATTTTTCTGATTGCAGGTGTGATATTTGGAAATAAAATGAAATGTTTTGTTGTAGGAACTCTTCTAACCTACATCATTACTAGCAATAGTGTATTTAGAAAAACTGTAAGTCCCTGAGCCAGCAGGTAAGAACTTGAAGATACTTATCTCTCTCTATATATGTATTTAAAAATAAAAATTAAAAAATGACTTATGCTTCTAGCCACAAACTCCTAAGAATAATACAACTGCAGCAATCAATCTTTGGAAGAGAAGGAAAAGTTAGAGAAGCATAAACTTCTTTCAGTTTGCTCCTTGAGCTGCTGACAGGTGCTCAGTACAAACTCAGCAGGTAAAGTCCAGCCTGTATCCTCTAGTTTTCCAGTTGGACCTAGAAAAGAGAGTGCTACTAACAGGACTTCCAGAAACACATAATGCACACAATACAGGGTACAGCAGTTAACAGTAAGAAACTATTAGCAATTAGGTTATTTGTGTGTCTGTACACAAAAGAGAGGAAATATAAAGTGTGGTCCAGAAATGAAGAAATAGGACAAATGAGTACCTGTCAGCAACACTGGACAAAACATAGTCTCCTGTTCCTGTTTGTCTCATCTTTGCTTCAGCTAGAGCAGACAAAAAAGAAACCAAGGCACAGCAGTACACACTGTAAAGGAAGACCGCTGCTGTGCTATGGAGGACATAGCTTTGGTGTCAAGCCAGGGAAATAAAAGTCAGGGTGATCATACCAGAAGCTTGCCTGCTGCTGCTGCTTACCAGGGTGGAAATGACAAACTGCCACACAAAAAAAGGCATGGAAAATGGGAAGTCCTGTTAAGTGCCACCAGTTTACAACCTTGTTTGATGAGCTTATGCCATTTCTCTGAGAAACAATCACTTCCTACAGAAATTGAAATGCCAGTATTCCAGAAAAACAAAGTCCTTAGGTCAAAATCAACCTTTCCATATATGCCAAGCAGTTTAAATATTAACACATGGGAAAACTTGAGCTACACAAATGCATTGGTTGTTGGAAACTTGAGAAATCTGCTCAGTATGTCCAGCTTCTTCAGAGTGTTTTTTTCCCCAGTGTGTCCATGTGGAACTGGCTCAGGTGGAACTGGCATCTGGAACGAATGTTTCAGGTCTCTGAAAGACAAAACAAAGATATCGAGAAATTAGCAATACAGAAATTATAGTGAAAGACAAATTTGCCTGAGAGAATTAAGTTTTCTTTGGAAAAGTGTGCATATTAGCAAAAGGTGAAGGCAGAAAATGGTGGCCACTCACTTCTTTTAGGGCTTTTGAGGAGACTGTGGCAGCAGACTGAAAAAAAAATTATTTTTCAGGTTCCATTCAGATGACCAGGTGTTTTCAGCAAGGGCAACAGTACAAATGAGCAAATGACAGATGTAGTGTTCCAAAGCAACAAAGAACAGCCAAGCTTGGAGCAAAAAGACACAGGTCCCGGACACCACATTGGACTGTTCTATTAGGAAACTGCAAGTGGGAGAAGCATGTCGGTAGGAACACACAGGTGCTGGTTTTAGTACAGATGTAAACTTGCTTTAAAAATCCTTTGCCTCCACCTGAGGATACACAAACCAGCTACTGTTTCTCCTGTACTAGGGCACTGAAAGTTTATTAAACCAATTCCAGCACGAGATATCAATCACATTTCTGTATGTGAACAAACAGGCTGGCTGTGCACAGCTAGGTGTGATACATGATCTATAGCTGTATGAGCTAGTGCCACCCACTAGGCAGAATAGTGTTTCACAGTCTCATGACAGTCTCAGAGAAGTTAGACGTGACCTGGTTGATCATTTAAGACCTAGCTTTCTAAAGTAGGGATTCCACAGTCCTAGCCATGATTAAGCCACAAACCCCTCTGGATTGATAGATGGAGAGCAGAAGGAACAGTAGAAGAGAAACTCCAACACAAATGCTCTGAAGAGCCCCGTCTTGCCAGATGGTGCTAGCCAAGCAGTAAGACACTGCACAAAACCACTCATGTTTCCGTAAGACTTAGCCAGATCTGTGTGTGAAGGAAGGGAAAAGTAGACAAAGTCCATGGGCAGGTGAGACAAATTTGCAGGGGAATGCACTGAACATGTTAAAAGATCTAATGCACAGTCATGTTCAGAAGCTAGCCTGGCATGTTAGAGCTGTCCAGAGTTGAACTGGACTGTAACACACCAAACAAATGCCCTGTAAAGTCTGTAACAGCTGCAGGGTTCTACAAAACAGCTCAATATTGGGTTCTGCTGCAGAGAAATAACAGTTTTTTCCAAACACAGCAGAAACAACATCTCCAAAAAGCAGTGAAAGATCCAGAAGTGAGCAGAGCTGGCACTGGCACTGGGGAGAAGCTGTAAGGCACCTCACTAGAGAACATGGTCCTAGTAGTGAAATAGCAGATGAAACGTGGGTGAGCTCACCCATCCAGTATCCAGGTAAGGCAAGGTGTGTCATACCTACCTTCTGGATATTAGCTGACTTCTCAATACACCATTATATAAAGGGACTAACTTTTGGGATTGGATTGTAAACTAATCTTCCTCTCTACTCAGCATACATTGGGGATAAGCAAAAAGTGTTTCCCCTCTTTTCCCTCTTCATTTTTTCTTTCACTGTATCAAAAAGAGGCACAGTTGGGATTCTGGTATGCCACCTTGTCCATGATTTGAATTTCTTGATGTCTATTTCAGATTCTTGTCTATTCCTCTGTTCCTGGCTATTGTTCATGAATTTTCCTGTGAAGACAGCTAACATTGCAATAATCCCTCATTCAGGTCTCTGGACATTACCAGTGCAATTTTGTGGTTATTGTTTCAGTATTGTTTTACTATTTACAGCTGAGATGATGGTCTATCTAGAATCATAGAATCATAGAATCATAGANCCTTGTATCTCAGATAAACTATGTGCTCTTTGCTGCTAAAAATAAATATTTATTAGTTTACTTGTAGAGACTATGGCCAGAAAATACATAAAGTGATCTTCTTTCATTGCCAGAATGTCATAGGTTTTAGTTAAAGCAGATGATTCCACCCACACCCCAAAATAATTTAATTCTTAATCTTCTCAGTAATTTGTTGTACTGATTTCCATGCTTCCATGCTTTTAGAGCCCTGATAAATATCAGTCTGGTTTCCATTCTTCTTACAGATTTCTGTTGTGCCATGCCTCTTCAGATTAGGGGTTTAAAGGCCTTGTATCTTCTTTTTCATGGAGAAAAGGTTTCACCTAGAAGCTACCTCACTCTGATAATGTTACATGTCTGGGCTGTCTGTGTAGTAGCCAGCATACAGGTTGGGTAATTCCTTCATCAGCAGGTCTTCTGAATTTGATTTGAGATTTGGAAGAGAAAGAGCCAAAGCAATATTGGCACACATAGACTTAGCAGTGTTATTTTAAAGGCAGATGTTGGATCATAGTGCCTCTTGGGCTACAAGGCTACAATTGAGGTTTATCTTCTCCCAAACTGTTCATTGTAGCTATGATGCTTCAAAGACACCTATTTTGACTCCTACAGTTCCTACATTTATCCTTCTATATAAGTAAATAACAAAATTTAAAATCCAGGTAGAGCAGACAATGTTGTTCTAAATGACCCCATGTATCAAGTAAAGTGATAGAGCACATCTTTGGAGGCTGAGTCTCCCAAAAGCAAAAGCCCTGCAGCTTGGGAGGACAGAAAAGCTACACTATCTGCACAGGAATTAAAGGGCTCCAATGATGTCTAGTATTGTATGTTAGACTTAATAGCCCTAGTTACTTGGAGAAAGATTAAGTCTTCAGTGTTCATAACAGACTGGATGCAGTACACTGCAAACCTTTACTGAAAATTAAAGGGGCATTTTGAGGAAGCAAAACAGTACTATTTCCCTTCTTGGCTTAGTCAGCAATGAGGAAAAGGAGTGGCTAAGCCAGAAGGACAATCTTTATACTTCCTATGCATGACATGAGCAAAGGACCTCTGACAAAGTAAAATGCTGCCAGCAACTTTTGAACTCTATACTCACAAATACACTGCAAAAAGCAGTTCCTAGTAGCTTGTGCTTTTGCATCAGTCTGAAGGAAACTCATTTTCCTGCAAAGCCAAGAACTGTATATATAAGCTCATGGCTACTTTTAAAGCCATGGCCTAGTGTGCACTGCCTGTGTGTATGCTATGCCCTGCTACCTTATGGCACAGAGAGACCACACTCACCTTGTACTTACTGACTCGATGCTGATGAAGCAACTGGCTTCTGCACTCCAAAGGCAGTGATAAAAATATTCACTACTACTATAATGAATACCAGTCCAGTTGCAAGGTTGTTGAGGAAATCCAGCTTTCCATGCTTTGCAGGGTTATTAAGGTCATATTTTACTTGAAAGAGAAAGGGAAAAAAAATGTAATTAGTTGTGTGTTTCAAAATCCAAAATGAAAGTCTTCACTACTCGTGCAGTTCAAGAATTTTATCTTACACTGAGCTATTTGCATCCGTCATACTCAAAAGGGAAGTAAGATTCTGCAGTGTCAGTAGACATGCTAAGGAGAAGATCTGTAACCACCAGAAACCTACTAGCTTCCAGTAATTAGCATTTAATCTCTGTAGATGCACATGGCTTCCCACATAATGGAGACACAAATATTACCAGAAATCTTCTGATTCTTGATCTTTTGAAATCTAGTTTTTTTACAGACTTCAAGCATTTAAAAATTATTTCAGTCTTGAATACATTAAGATTGAAGCCCTGACACAACAGAAGGAAGTTAAATTTCCTACAGTTAAAAAGCTATAGGTTCTTTGCAGACATGCCAATCTCTTTAACAGTGCTGGATATTTTTTTTCACAGCTGTACTCCCTCCTTTTGCACTGGTTCTGTTTTTAGTAAGCAAGGCCATTATATCTATTGTACAGAAGAAGATTCTGCAGGAGCGTAGCTGCAGTTGTTGTTACAAAGAGCATCAGTTGGGTAAACATTTTCTTTTGTTTCTTACAGTTGTTCTTTGGTTGAACTGATAATGGAAGTAAGGGAGGAATACACAAGGGAGAGAGTATTAATTAGTTTTAAGTCTGATTCCAGGCCTTGTTAAAGATATAAATGACTTACATTGGGCTGATAATAGACTTAATGATGAGTAAAGCATGTGCTTGTGCAGGACAGCACAAAGTCTATGGGTGCTTGCCTGACACCATGTGAAAATCCAAGACTTTCCTCTCTCTCTGTTCTCCCACAATAAGAGCTCTGCAACTCCCCCCACTGCTAGATTTCTTTGATGCTGGTGGAATGAGTGCTGATCAGTTCTGGAGTGTGTTTTAAGAATGGTTTTTGCCAATTAAGACTCCTAGTTCTTAATTCCATATATCACTGGAGCTTATGTGTGTGTACAGGGTGTGTGAAAGTTTATACCTGACAAGTTTTTACAGCAATATAAATAAAATTTTGAGCTCCTTCTGACAGGCATATACATAAATGTGTAGCTTTTTTGTATAATGTGTACTCTACTGCATGAGATAAACTTTTGTTATTTGCTTTTAACACACTGGCCCTGTCAACACTGCAGAACTTCACCACAGAATCCAGACTCGCTCGCTTGCTGAAACACCAGTTAACTAGAAGAGGGGGCAAACACACTGCTGATGCTGAAATATCAAAAGCCAGGTTCACTTGGTCTTCCTAAGTAGGAAGCCTAATGCTGGTTTTGTTTCAAGGAATTCTGGGCACCTGTTCAAGTCTTGTTTGCTGAAGCAGTATGGTCAAATATCATCATTCAGTCAAAGCACTGAAGAGCAGCATGGGGGAATTATCTGAAAAGCCTAAGCTACTGCACACCTGTGTAGGCATGAAGTAAGTACAGCAGCACTTAACCCTGAAAAGGAGTTTATACATGTCTGTAAAGCATGTGGAGGCACACGCTTGCATCGCAACAGTACTGGGAAGGAGGACTCTAGCACTGTCATGGGAATGAAGTGAAACAATCCTGAAGGATGGAAGGAAAGCATTTCAGATGGTTGGTTTAAAAAAGAAAATGCAGTAATGACCTAACATGCTTTGTGAATTAAAAGAAATCATGCTCAGGGGAGAACTGACACCTTCACAGCTGTCCCTTTGTCCAAATAAGGGTCAGAGAAGACAAGTAGTGCTTGTCAGTCTAGGTTGTGCTCTAAATTTTGAAGTAGAATTGCAGTAAACCTGTCTTTGTGATTATAGTACTTAAGATGAGGGTGTTTGTGAAAATGTTCTTAAGAACAGTTATTCTTTTAAGTGTTTTATTATAGCGCAATTAGATTACTATGATTTCATGCCACTTAAACTATTTCAAGACATTCTTTGCTTTTCTTCCAAAAAGTTGAGATTAACAAATCACTTTCAAGGAGAAGTTTGCTGAAATTTTTACTAAATGTTTTTATGAAAGGCTATTTTGAAGGAGTAAAAGCCTTTAATTCCTAGTAGGGAACTGGGAGGATGGGTAGCTTCTGGGATAAAACTCTGTCTCGAAGAAATAAATTGGATGGTTCCACAGGCTTTTGTTTGGATTTGTGAGAGCTTGTAAGAGGCAGAATTTTGTGGCTGGACAGAAAGACAAATTGTCCCTGCAGGACAGAACTACCAAATATACTTTGTGAAAAGTTCTTGCTATGCCTGTTTCTTCACATCTTCATGTCCTATCTTCAGCCAGGCTGAACTCCTGATGAACCTCACTATTTGCTAAGTGGTCTGTGAACTCTACCTCAGATCAAATTCAGAGTTTGGGTTCCTGGGTACTCTTTACACTCAATGTGACAAAGATAAAAATTACAGAGATGGAAGCCACTTTGGCAATGTCTGGCAGAAGCAAACATTAAAAAGCAAGGTCTCAGCATATGCTGAGAAATTATTGCCCAACAAAAACCAGGGAACTTGTTTACAGCCTCAAAGTCTGCTTCACTGAAACAAACACCAGGGAGATGCCTTCAACCGAGAAACAAACAAGTGTTTTGCTGATTTTTCCATGACTTTCTTCCCCATCCCCCAGTATCATCAGGTTGCTTCTTCCAGTCCCTTTCTGGAATCTCCACTGAGCCAGGACCTGGATTTCGCTCTTGTACCAACTCTACCAAATGCAGAAACAGCTGTGTTCTCTCTTTCATAAGAAAGACAAAAAGCTTTGTCAGCTGCATATCAATATGACAAGCCTGATGTATCCTGGTTTCCTAGAACTTCCTCCTTACACAGAAGATTGTTTTTTTCATTTAGACTAAAAGAACAGAACATTGAAAGTATGCTGATGTAGTCGCCAAGCCACTCTCAATAA
>VWZO01017086.1:1747-15813 GCA_013396975.1 Bucco capensis
GAATGCCATCCGGCCCCATAGACTTATGAGTATCCAGATGCAGAAGCAGGTCGTAAACCACCTCTTCCTGGATTATGTGGGGTTGTACTGTTCTCCATCCTTGTCCTCAAGCTCAAGAGCCTGAATGCCCTGGGAGCAGTTGGTCTGCCCATTAAAGAGAGAGGCAAAGACAACATTAAGTAACTCAGCCTTTTCCTTGTCCTTGGTTACAATGTTTCCCCCCTCATCCATTGAAATGGAGGTGATTTCAGTCATGGGGATAAAGATGGCAGAAGATTTCTAAGATTTTTTTTTCATTCTAGCATTCATGTTAAAGAAAGAAATTGATGTGTTCATATAGCCTTGCCCTGGAGCTGCTCAGCTTGAACAGAGTCCAGGCAAGTTCCTGTCCCCTCCACTTCAAAAGACAGCTGTGTGTTCCTCTGCATGATGCTACAAAACCTCTGGACTTCCCGTAATCTTCAGTAGAAGATTGAAACAAGGTAGAGTAGCATGGCATTCAGTAAAATAACATGAAATACTGAGCCAGACCAAGAATATAAGTGGCCCCATATCCTGTCTCCTAAAATATTCGACACCACATACTTTAATGAAGTGCATAAATCAAGTGTGCAGTGGTATTCATACCACACAATGACCTATGTCCCAGGTGTTCTTCTCAAATAAGAATAAAGCTTAGAGATTGTACTGGATGTGCCCAGGTGGCCAAGAAAGCTAACAGCATCTTGGCCTGGATCAAAAATAGTGTGACCAGTAGGCCCAGAGAAGTGATCATGCCCCTGTACTCAGCACTGGTGAGTACAGGCCTAGAGTACTGGGTTCAGTTTTGGGCCCCTCAGCATAAGAAGGACATAGAGGAATTGGAGTGTGTCCAGAGAAGGGCAAGGAGGCTAGTGAGGGGTCTGGAGCACAAGTCTTCTGAGGAGCAGCTTAGGGAACTGGGGTTGGTTAGTCTGGAGAAGAGGAGGCTCAGGGGAGACCTTATCGCTCTCTACAACTCCTTGAAAGGAGGTTGGAGTGAGATGGGAGTAGGTCTCTTCTCCAGGTTAACAGTGAGAGGACAAGAGGAAATGGCCTCAAGTTGCAGCATGGGAGGTTTAGATTAGATGTAAGGAGAAATATCTTTACTGAAAGGGTTGTTAAGTCTTGGTCCAGGCTGCCTAGGGAGGTGGTGGAGTCACCATCCCTGCAGGTGTTTAAGAAACATCTAGATGTTCTACTTAGGGCCATGGTTTAGTGGTATGTTAATGATATGGTTGGTCTTGATGATCTTGGAGCTCTCTTCCAACCTTTGTGATTCTGGGTGCCTTTGGCAGGATTTTGGTAGCAGCAGAGGAGGAGGGAGACAGTGCTGCAGGGGTGACCTCTGTGGGAGAAGCCATTCCCAGCCATCTCTAGCCAACCACACAGCAGTCCCCTAAAGAGACTGCAGCCCCTGGACAACCCACCTGGAGGACCTCCAGGAGTGCCAGAGCAGGTGCTCCTTCAGCAGACTGTGACCCACGGAGGACTCACACCAGGGCACACAATAATTCTTGATGACAAAAGCCTCAACCAAATAACCAAATGTTGCTTGTGAACAACAGAATTTTAGATAAGCACAGAAACACTCTGAAAATTGTCAGGAGAAACTAAGATGATGACTGTCTCAAACCTTGTCATTGGTCATTGGTAACTGTTTATGAACAATATTTTCTCCTAGCAATTCTCTTATTCTTTTTAGTAGATGGTAACATCAAGCCTCAGCACAGCTCACAGGAGACTATTTCTGGATGCTTTGAAGGGTTTTCTCTAGCGAGTCTCAGTACCAAAGGCACAGGACCAATAACCACACCAAGGCACTGGGCTGGCAAACTGTCTAGTATGTCCAGAAATAGAGCAGCCTGACACTTGTCCTTTCAAGCCAAAAGGAAGTAGATTATCCTTATTATTTATTTATTTATTTATGGGATACTTGAAAAGGTGGAAAAAATGTGCAAAAATGTGATAAAGACATAATCAATGAGGAACCTGGTGCACGGAATAGGCTGCCCAGGGAGGTGGTGGAGTCACCATCCCTGCAGGTGTTTAAGAAACGTCTAGATGGGGACGTGGTTTAGTGGCATGGGGGTGAATGATTTTGTGATTCTGTGAGCCTCACTAAAGTCACTGCCTTCTGTGAGCCGAGGGTGGTAGTCCTGTCCCGTGTTGAGCTGAGGGTGGCCAGCTGGGGAAAGAGGTGGCTCATGGGACTGACGTGAGCACAACCCAAGCATTCAAAAAGAGACTTCCTGCCTCAGTAGAAGTGTTGACATGTCTTCGTGTTTTCCCTGCCTTCAAACAAGAGCCTGACTGTACCTGACGTCATTTCCCTGTGCTGCTGGGCCGACAACAGGATGAACCTGCACTGCCTCTGAAGCAGAGCTTCCACTGTGTCACTGTTTCTTGTGCTCTACAGTGGGGCAGGAGACTTTGCTTCCAACATTGTTTTTGCAGTGTATACTTCACACACGCTTTCCTCCTGCTCCTCCCCAGCAGCTCAGAAAGGAAACAGCCTAGGAACTTGTGGGATGTGCTTCCAGGCACACAGCAGCAATATGACTCATCAATACACCAGGCTTTGGGAGCTGGTGCCTGTTACAGAGTGAAGCCAGACTGCTTCTTCTCAGAGCTTTGAAAGGCAGCTGACTATGTCAAAAGGGCAGAGAATAAAGAGTGTAGTGTAAAATAGAGATACAATTAAGCAAAGATGAAAAAAAACAACAAACAAAAACAGGAAAGGGGGATAAAATTTTTCATCTCTTTACTGGAAGTTGTCTGGGGTAGTGTTTGCTGGAACAGAGTTGTGCAGCTTGTTGCTGTAAATAATGGCATGCAGATTTGGCAGTGGGGCTGGCTTTGTTTTGAACATCTGAATCAGCAGTCATGTAATATCACAGAATCACAGAATCATTAAGGTTGGAAGAGATCTCTAAGATCATCAAGTCTAACCATACCTATCACTACCATACCACTAAACCACGGCCCTAGGTAGAACATCTAGACGTTTCTTAAACACCTACAGGGATGGTGACTCCACCACCTCCCTGGGCAGCCTGGGCCAAGACTTAACAACCCTTTCAGCACCACTATGACCAGGCTTTCTCTGAAGGATACCAGCCAAGCTGTCAGGAAAAAAACATATTCTTACACAGCTTTTGTTTTGTAAACTCTTCTTGGAGCAGAAACTCCTTGTGAAGCAACTGAGTCTGAAAAGTGGAGAATGTGCATGCAGATTAGCCTCTCTGCTACCACACTTCAAAGCTGCAGCTACCCAAAGCAATGCTTGCAATTCCACCAGAGTGGCATGCATGTAGCATCTGGCCTCAAAACCAAAACCTGCACCTGTCAGACCCTACTGATGCCTTCTCATACATGAACATAGGCCCTGAGGACTCCTGTTTTCTCTGTCACTTGGCACTATCCAAATCTGATAGCAGCAATATCAAGTCCCTAAAAGTCCCTACTGAGCATTCTCCTTCAGACCAGCATCTGGTGTTGAAACACATGGCATTCAGCAGAATTTGCCTGCATGTGCTTCATGAGGTTTGCCCTTTCCTCTTTCCAGGTGCTACACCACCATTCTTGCAAGCGCCACTTCATCCTCAACACACTCATCCCCTACTGATACTCACAGCCCTGTGGCTGCTCAGGCAAGGTGCAGAGCAGCCTCTCAGGATGGCAAGCCCTCTTCTGGCTTTTTTGGGGTGTGCCAGTGTATCTCGAAATAATATTGATACATTTACTCTTCTCAGGTCTTTGCTCATCTAAAACATGGTTGAATTTAATAACTTAGGTTAGGACTATGTGCACATTTAGTGACTAGTAGCTCTGCCCCTGCATCTGCTCTGGTCAGCCTGGTTCAGTCAAGACCTCTGTGAAGTCTCACTCATAGGTGCCACAAGTGAGAAAACAAACATACTTCATATAATCCAACTCTCTGGACTGGTGGAAAGCAGACAGCCTGACAAATGCTAGTTTAAGGGGTGTCAGCCTGCTAGCCAAAACCAGATTTTTATGAAGCTCCCCTGTTCACCCTAAGATCTGCAGAAGGTCCAAAGTATTTCTTGGAAACCTTACAATGTTTTGTCTTACTACACAGTCCAAGAGAGAAAAATATGGAGAGTCCCTTCACCCTCCTCACCCTTTACCACTGATGTCAACAGTGAGGTATCTAACTGAGCTACAGTGAGGAGCCAAACTGCAACCTTGAATTAAGAGCAGCAAGGGCTCTTGGAAGAAAACTCCAACAGGAGAAATTTACCTTTAAAACTTCTTCCCAGCAAGGCATTGCAAGATGTAAGTCAGAGCATGAGTAACATCTTGAAAGCCTCAATTCTTCTCTGTGCCACCAGAACAGGTGAGGTAGAAAGTGTCCCTGTTGGCGTATGTGACAAGTATGGTCCTGAAGAAGTGACACATTGCACTCTGCAAAACCCTTGCTACCAAAAGCCCTGGAAACACCTGCATATCTTGTGGCCTGATAACTCCAGAGAAGCAGAGATAGATACTTCACAAGGAGTGTGCAGAGAGTGCCGACATGGATTATTCCCTGGGGTCAGAGCAGGTAGATTGAACACCTGTAACCCATCCAAGAAGGAGGTCATGGTAGCATCAGCAAGCACCTGTTAGCTGTTTCTTGAAATGAAAGCATCCTGCAAAACACCCACTGCACTGGAAGTAGTTGGTCCACCAGCAGCCCTGTCTGTTGAGTTCCAGAATAACATGGTTATGGAATTTCAAAGAGACTTCTTTCCCCACATAACCCAAAAGCTGGAGTTTAAAATTCCTATTGTATGAACATGAATATGAAAAGAATGCTGTGGCCTATTATGGAATTGTGTTTTCAAACTGGAATGCTGTCCCTGCCCCATCTGGCTTGTGATGAGCTGGACCTTACCAAAAACCATCCTGGGCTACAGAGCCTGTGAGTCTCATGACAGGAACTGCCTCCAGACTCACAAGGACAAGAGAAGAGGCCACAAATGTGTCAAGCTGGCAGAGGGGCTTTTGAATCTGTTGGTAACAATCAGGTGATCTGCTTAATCCTTCTGAATTCTGATCTCTGCTCTATGTGCAGCTTTTCCACCAGCAAACAACAGCTGTGTGCCTCTGCTCATGAACTGCACCCATTGTCCCTCAAAGGAGACTGAGAAGAGCTCCAGCTAATATGCCTTTGTCTGCTCTTCTTGCTGCTCTTGGGTTTTAAGCAATGATCTCCAAATACTATGCCCCAAGTTCAGGACTTGGAAAACTGTTGGGAGCCTTCCTCTTTGTTGCTTTGTGCCTTAGCAGCAACTCTTGAAAGGGCAGTGTCTTGTGAAGGGACTTTCAGATGTTCTTTGTATGCAGTGTGGCTTGTCTCTAGAATCCTCTTTCCCAGCAGCAATTGCAAAGGGAGATTTCAAAGGCCAAATCTTCTCTGCATCAGTGCCCATGTTTGGAACTGAGTTACTCTGGATATAGTCTGCTCCTAACATGATGAAGTTTGTTTACTGCATTAGGGATTTATTTCCTCTGGCCACATTCTGTAAAATCAAGATGTATCATTTTTTCCAATGTCTCTGCTTTACCAGCTTGTTTCTTGCTTGCGAGTTTTCTTCCCCCACCATTTCAAACCCCAAAGTTATCCAATTAGCTCAGGAAATTCCTCTTGGGAAGTCTTTTTCCTCTCTTGCTCACAGGGCTACATCACATGCCTCATCACCCTGGACAAGAAGTGGTAAAATTGCTGGGTTATTTTTGAGGGAAATTGTTCAATGACACAGAGCACATTCTGAGCCACACAGCCAAGTCCTCCTCCGCACAGGGGTGATGTAAGCACATCCAGGAAACTTCAGATGCCAAAAATCTCCAGCTATGGAGGAAATATTTGCACATCGACATGGCTGCAAATTGGTCATAGTTTAGCAGCCTGGGAAGTTTCAAAGGAGCTTCACTCTGAGCCTGGTGAAGACCAACAGAAAGACGTGGTTGCACTGGTCAAGTCTCAGAACAGAGCCTTGCAGGGATGGGCTGAAATGCAGCTTCTCAGAGCAGGGCTGAAGGAAGTAACGTTTTTCCCCAGATGATTGTCAGGAGGGTGCAGAAGGAAAACTCTCAAGGTGAAGATGAAAATTGCAGGATTTTGTGTTGGCAAGCTTCGTAAACTCTTTGAACGGAGAAATGTTGGATGTAAATAAAAATAGGATTGTACTACTCTGACATCACTGGGCTGTGTGCCAATAGCAGATAACAAGGCAATAAGTTGTCAGGAAATATGACATATGGACCCACTTGATTACTTGATAGATGATTTTTAAAGCCTCTAGTCTGCCTTCGTTCAAAGTTATTTCCGATGTTCCCAAAATGAAGGAATCTCTGGCAAAGATAAACAAGGCCAAACTGCCTTCCTTTGCAGGAGAAAGCGAAGATCAGAAAATACAGCACAAACAGAGAAAATGAAAACACAGAAGAGGAAATGCCAATTATGTTTCCAAATCAAAATTGCTAAGAGAGGAAATTCAAGGTTGATGGAAGGGCTCTTGTCTCTGTGGACTCTGCATTGTTCTTCCCTCTGTGATTCTTTGAGCTCCACAACACTGACAGTTCACTTTTGCCAATTATGCAACTTCTTCATGCTTTTGTTACTTTTCTGACATGTGTCAGCTGAGAGTGCAACCAAACCCAACAAGACTACAATCATAAAATAACCCACGTTAACTAATTATCTTCATATCAACTCTGCTAAAAGTGAGGCATTTGATAGGAGAGATAGGAGCAATAATAAAAGGGCACTCTCAACTGCATGAGCAGACTTGCTCTGCTTCTCAGTGGGATGCTCCAAGAATATTAACCCTTGGAGGACTGGGAGAAAAGTCTTGGGAGACATCAGAGAAGCTAGACACAGGTTTTCTAGTGACTCTTAAGGAAATGAGAGCACAGGGATTAAAACTATGGAGAAGTTTAAGGGTGGAAATGAGATAGCAAAGCCACACCTAAGAGATATTTCCTCTGTTGCCTGTGAGCTGCCCTCTGCAACAGTATGTTCTTGGACATGTGGGCTGATGGGGATGAGCTGTATCAGGAAATAAACACAAGATTTATGGAGCAGACTAAGTTGTAAACTCAGACTTCATACATATGAGGCATGAAGGGTCATCCCAGGAATTCCTCATTCTTCATCAGGCCCTGCTGACATCTCAGGCACAGGAATACTGCTGTCCTCAGAGCTTGCAACAGCACTAGCCTCCCAAACCTGGGGGAAAAGCACATTAATGTGACACCAACCACCATGTCCTTCAGACTCACTGTGTGAGCTAATTCAAAACAGAGACACTCAGTATCTCATTTCCTCCTAGGAATCCTTCAGACCCTTCAGATCTAGGAGTATTCCCAAGGGTGAGAGTAACTTCGCCCTGTGCACACAGCCAGCACAATCTGTTCCACACTGGAGTCTGAAATTGTCCCTCAGTGACTGAAAAGTGACTTGATTGATGGAACAAATGAGCTATGCTTGTCAGGATGACAGATCAGAGAAACTTGAACACGTCTGGTTTTTATTCCAGAAGATAAGACCCTAAAGTTCTTTCTGCACTGAAATCTTAACTAAGAACATGTCCAGGCAAAGTCTTCTTTATTTGACCACTTTTCTTCATGATAATACTTGCATTGCTCTAGCAGCCTGAAACCATCAGAAGGTCCACTTTGACAAAAAGCCCTATTAGTCACTTGAATTGGGCTGAAGGGTGATCTACAGAACCAAACTGATCCAAACGAACTACAGCAGAGCTAAGGGAGGACACCCACTCCCAACTTAGAGGATTCTGTTTAGATGCCTTTGCTAAGCATTCCCCTCTCTACTCCACCAAAAGACATGAAGTCTCCATAGATCAAGCATGGGTGGGTTGCTGTGGAGGAAGCCTGGGACAATAATCAAAAAGGCTAACATTAGCCTGAGAAGGCTAGTCTACACAGGCTTGGCAGGAATTTCATAGCATCTAATATCTCTGCACAGCTACCGCTGACGTTAGCCCTTATCCCCAGTTCAAAGAGGAAGGTGATGGAGAATGACATCCCTGAATAAAATATACTCTTCTATGAGTATATATGTGTCAATATGCCTGAGATGCATATTGACATCCACTGCATTAGTCAATAGGAATACATCAGCCCCCACCTCCAGCCTACAGTGGGGCTGTGCTAGGAATAGCCAGTTCTGATTGGCTGAGGTCAATGGGATGAGCTTCAACAAGGCCATGTGCCAGGTCCTACACTTAGGTCACAATAACCCCATGCAATGTTAGAGGGTTGGGGCAGAGTGGTTAGATCGCTGGCTGGCAGAGAAGGACCTGGTGGTGCTGGTTGATAGTCGACTGCATATGAGCCAACAGAGTGTTCAGGTGGCCAAGAAAGCTAACAGCATCTTAGCCTGGATCAAAAATAGTGTGACCAGTAGGACCAGAGAAGAGATCATCCTCCTATACTCAGCACTGGTGAGGCCACACCTAGAGTACTAGGTTCAGTTGTGGGCTGCTCAAGAAGGACAAGAAGGACACAGAGGCATTGGAGTGTGTCTAGACAAGGACAACAAGGCTAGTGAGGGGTCTGGAGCACAAGTCTTCTGAGGAGCAGCTGAGGGAACTGGGGTTGGTTAGTCTGGAGAAGAGGAGGTTCAGGGGAGACCTTACCTCTCTCTAGAGCTCCCTTAAAGGAGGTTGGAGTGAGATGGGGTAGGTCTCTTCTCCAGGTTAACAGTGAGAGGACAAGAGGAAATGGCCTCAAGTTGCAGCACAGGAGGTTTAGATATAACGAGAAATTTCTTTTCTGAGAGGGTTGTTAAGTTTTGGAATAGGCTGCCCAGGGAGGTGGTGGAGTCACCATCCCTGGAGGTGTTAAAGAAACAATTAGATGTGCTATTTAGGGATTTAGTGGTGCGGTAGTGATAGATATGGTTGCACTTGATGATCTTAGAGGTCCCTTCCAACCTTTGTGATTCTTGTGACCCCATCAGTGGGAAGAGCTGCTGAGTGTTCTTCTGCATATGGCAGATATCTTCGGCCAAGTAGTTAACAGACTCTGCATCACAGGTCATTACTGCTACACAGCCCAGCTCAATGCAGCTCCTAGTTGTTCAAATGAAATCTTGATTTCTCCAGCCTCTCCCTAAGCTGTCCTGTTGGTTTGCACTAGAGGGGGGTGGTCAGAGGCAGACTCACTGCAGCAGGCAAGGAACGTGAACAGTCTGCATGGCATTGTCACTGCAGTTGCACCCAGCTCTGACCATCCCCATTTCCTGTCTGGTCTCGGTGTGTTTCTCAGGAAACAGTACCCAGGATCTCTTCCCTTTTCGGACCATTTTTCAGATAGCAGGTGGGGTAGTGCTTCTGGGGACAAACACCTGAGTCATTCCTTGTAGTCATTCCATGCCTGAATGCTGCAGGTGCAAGCATTCAAGTGAAATGAGATTTTCCTGCATCTGAGGTTTGTCAAAGGCTTAGACAGGACTCCTGTAAAATCACCTGCACTGGCCCTTTGGGCCAGTCCACCTTCTGGGGCTTTCCCACCGCCAGAAACACGAGTGCACCACGCTTCTGAAACTCCTGAATAGGCAAGAGGCTTCATTCTCTTCCTACTGAGGGATCTTCATGATGGTAAATGAAACAGCCGGAGGAGCATTGATCTACCTGCTCAGGACTTTCACAAGTGCCCTCAGCCCCAGGGTGCACTCCAGCCATCCTCTGGACTGCTCTGGGGCCAGTAGAGCTTCTAGGCCAACTGCAACATGACCAAATTGCAGGGGACTCCAAGAAGACCACCTACCAGGATAGGCAGTGCCAGTGTTGAGACTGGTCAAGGTTTCACCCACTAGGTCTAATATTTGCCTCTACCTCTTGGGATGTATCCATGCGCACAAGGATGAGGGGTAGATTGGGTATGTCACTGTTCCATCTGCAGTGGCTAAGCAAATGTAGACTTGCATCCTACAGCACCTCAATTTAAATCAAGAAGGTTCAAAAACCCTCAGTGTGGGTGTTGACTTGAGCCATGTGGAATTGGATGTGCAAAGGGAAAAAGGCCACCTTGAAGCCAGTGTGAACTGAGTGGGTGAGAGGACTAGGAGTTGTGTTTTCCAAGCAGAATTTCTCAGTCTTTCCTGGGTACAGCTGTCATTTCTGCCTGAGGGCTGTTTACCATGTTCAGAAAGCACTAGGAAATGCAAGTGTCCAGTACAGAAAAAATTCCAAACACTATGCAGTGAAGCTCCAGAAAACTCTGTCTCACTCCAGACTCTCAATGTCAAGACATATTGGGGAAATCTGGTGACCAAAATTCATCAAAATATGTATGTGCAGAGAAGCCAAGGAGTTATCTTAAAGCCTTTAGCGTGTGTCCCTTCCCTCTCCTCCTTCATACTCCCAGCTCATTATTAACAGGATACAGTAAAGGCTTCACCATTTGGCGTCTGGACAGGAATAGGTCAGGAATCACAGTGTCTTCTTCCCAGAAAGATGCACCCTCCAAAACTTGCCCCAGAAGGTGAGGTCTGATAAGCTGGTGGAGCAAATCTAGCACCCTCTCCTACAAATTCCTTCTGCAAAATGGCATTGGAAAAGAGGCCATCCTGGGCCTCAGCGGCTACATCTGTGTTGGGAAGTTAATCCAAGCCAGGGCATGAGCATGAAATTATCAAAAATTTAATGGTTTCCATGCTCCCTAGTGCAATTTGCTTGCTTGCCAACTCCTGCTCTCCAGGCAGTGCCTCGGCATGATTCAGGCACAGGCTAGGGATTCTTCCTAACAGGAAACATGGAGAAGACCATACACTTTCTGGCAGCAAAGAACTTTAGCCATATAGATAGCCATATGTAAACCATGGGGTACCTCTTGCCCTCAGAGTAGATCTGGACCGCTTACTAGAACAGCCATAGCCAACAGACTCATCTCTTTGAGACAAATGCTATGTCCTGGTTTGACCAGAAGCTAGGGTCAAAAGAACAATCTTTTGAGAGGATTTTTGCTACAATACCCCCTCTTCCCAAAATGGGAACAGCAATAAACAAAAATAAGAAACACTAGGCACGCAGACAGTGAATTTCTAAGAATAGCTTTATCTAAATTTAAATGGTACAACAATATAGAAAGATAAGGTGGTTAGTTCAAAGATGGATTTGGCCCTTTTTCCCTACCATAAATCATCAATGTCTGTCCTGCCGGCACAAAGTCCGCAGGTTTCAAATCAAACACCTCCTCCCTGCTTCCAACCAATCACCTCCTCCCCCTTACTTTCACACGGGGATGGGAGTTGCACAGATATCAGAGGAATTTCAAGAATGCCAGAGGGAAAAAGGCCGACTTCCGAACTCACAGCCGATATGAGAGCAAGCAAGAGGCAGCCAGCAGCAAGAAGGAACAGGAAACAGGAATCAGGAAGAGGAAATCTCAACTCTCTCTTAAATACACAAAAATTACATCATCCCTCCGCGCAGTCCGTGATTTGCTGCTTTCCTGTCTCTCTTGAATGATGTCTCAGGGTTACAGTTCTTGACCCCCCTGTCCAGAGATGCCGCGATGATGGATTCGCTTCTGCGCATGTGTGGGGTTTCGATTCTCTCTCCTTATCAGCTCCTCGGTTCCTCCCGGCAAATTCTTTTGGGGGGGGAAAGAGTTTAACTACTGAGTCCTTTTCTTTTAAAGAAACAGTGTCCATATCCAAACTCAAAAGTTCAAAAGGGAACATGACGTACACTGTTAAATTTTAATCACTCCAGGACATGCTACTATCTCAGACTGCCTGCACACTTAAGCAGCCACAAACAAATGACAAGTAGCCCACATCTCTACGTTGTTTTTTTTTCACAGCCATCAGGTGTCAAAATGTCTTTTTAAATAAGACAGCATCTCATCAAGAGTTCTTCTCTTCCCCTATCCCAGCTTCTTCCATCCACAGTATCATCACTGAAAGGATAATATCCCAGGGATGTGAACAGCCCCAGGCTAGGTGCAACACTAAACAAGGAAATATTGTCACTGTTGACAGCTGTTTTTTTCACATTGAAAATATGAAGTAGACATGTGAACAATCAGAATGTCTTCAGCAGACCAGCTTTGCTTCCTAGACTCATTGAAGAGCCCTTCTTCTACAACAAGCAATGGGCAGCCTTTAAACCAGAACCATCTCTCTCCTTATCTTTCCTCTCTTCTAAGGCCTGAAGTCAACAGGAGCTCTTTACATTTGAGTGCATATGGAGCTGTGAAGGCATTTAAATGGTGTTGGACTACACTACCAACCATTCCACACAGGGACAAACAGGCTTTCCCCTGTGTCTTAGAAGTGTGGATTTATAAAGATTTTCACAGAAAAAGCCAGTCATGGAGAGAATAAATGTGCTAAGTACAATTTACTCCAATCAGAATCAGATTGATTCATACCTAGTAATTAGCCTTAATTATACAAAACATAACTGATAGGCAAGAATAAAGGAGTCCCTTGGAACATTAGTTGTGGCAAAAAAACATGGCATGAAAGTAGAAATCTGCCCCCTACCAGAGAGAGATTTTGCACAGACCATCTCAACATGCATTCTGGCAATCCAGTTCCCTCCAATTAAATGGGAAGCATTAGAAAGAGTGTGGAGCCTTTTTCTTTGCTGGTTATGACTAACTGATGTAATGGTGAACTGTTTATCCACATAACCAATCCCAAGCTCCATATCATAACCACTGAGTCAGTACTTACTTGAATCACTCAAACCAAAACTGTTGTCTAGTGAATACTTTCATTCTGTGGGTCCAGAAATTTGGAATGATTATTATTTATATGACTCTAACACCATGAGTCAGTGACCATGTGCTGACCCCACACTGGGCAAGCAGAGAAAAAGATGCCTTGCACCCCCTAAAATATATAGTATAATGTTTTCTCAAGCAAAATGTAGCACAGGTCCAGAAGAAACAGCTTGAGTCACCATCGTTTTCCACCACGACTATGTTTATCAGAAGTATGAAACACAGGGCTGGTCCCAGAAAGCAGTCTGAAAAACACAACTGAGGAGCTTCTTGCCTTCATTGTGTGCTATAGAAGACAAGCTGCGGCCAAACTGCAGCACATGCTAGTCAGCCTGTTTGCTACCTTATCCATGGCAGATCTGAAGTTAACCTTTTCTCTGAAAGATGATCTTCCTACAGGGAACACACCTTTGCTATGCAGAGCCGTGATCAGCTGCATGTTACCAAGACCACAGTGGAAACTCAGGCTACATCCACCTCACTTTTCTTCAAGCCTGGACCTATCCCAAAGAGTAAGGAGTCAGTAAGGGCACTCAGGTTGAGCCATTTATTGTTCCTGAAACATCATGGGTGCACTCAGAAGAGGGTGATGGGAGTTTCTGGCCCAGAGGACTCAGAGGGAAGAGGGCAGGCATGATTTGAACTGATCAACACAGGCAGGTGTTCTTGGTTAAGCACACAGTCAAGCAGGTACCACAAAACCCACAGATTCTGTCCCAAACCTGTTCTGAGGACCAGACCACACACTGCCCATGGGAGGTGAGGAGCCAGAGTATGTCCACTCCATGTGTGGATCTATGCTTTCCCATTCAGTCACCTTGAAGGGAACAAACCTAGGGGTCACCCCAAGTGACCATTTTGAGAGGGCTTTAAGGCGGAGTAGGTCTTTCCTAAACTGAAGCGGAATCATAGAACCATAGAATCATTGAACAGCTGGAAGAGACCCGGAAGATCGAGTCCAGACTTTGTCCTAGCCCTATCAACCTGCTAAATAATGCCCCCCAATGCAACATCTACCTGTCTCTTAAACACCTCCAGGGATGGGGACTCAACCACCTCCATGGGCAGCCTGTTCCAACGGCTGACAACCCTTGCAGCAAAGAAATTCCTCCTAATATCTAGTTTGAACCTCCCCTGGTGCAATTTACATCCATTTCCTCTCGTCCTATCACTCTCCACTAGGGAGAACAGACCGATCCCTGCCTCTCTATAACCTCCCTTCAGGTAGCAATAGAGAGCGATGAGGTCACCCCTTAATCTCCTCTTTTCCAGGCTAAACA
>VWZO01017093.1:0-15501 GCA_013396975.1 Bucco capensis
TAAGGTTTATGTTCTAAGCCCTTTACCAGCTAGTATCATCAGAATTCAACAATCACGTGCCCTTCTGCACAGGTAATCCAGCTCCCACAATCTACCTTTAACTTTCAGGACTGATATATATGTCAAAATCAACCCAATTATAGCTTTGTATTTTAGCCTGAGAAGCTTTTTAGTTTTCATTAATTCCAAAATATATTTAATATTTACCTGTTTGTTTCAAAAGCTGCTGGGATTTTCAGACACTAAAGTCTAACTCATCTTACATTTACCTGTTCCCTGTGGCTTTATAAAATGGACTTACCCTGTGGGGTTGCTGTCAAAAAGCAGCACTGGGCCCTTAGCAAGCACACAGGGAAAGAACAAAACTTACCTGTTTTGGAGCTTTTCATTCAATACAAATCTGTCTTTCTATATATTGATTTTTTTTTTAATAAACAGTAACTGTTTATTAGAAAAACAGGGACACCTGGAAAGTTACTTCACTAAACGTAAAGGTTTCATGTTTCCTATTAACTTAAAAATTACACAGTCAGGATTTTACAATTTGTGGTTTCTTTTTAGATTGTTTTGGTTATACGCAAATGTGCTGTGTGAAATACAAAGGCAATAATCTTTCTAAAACTGCTGACGACCAGGTCATTAAGTAAGGTGGCTGGCCACATTTCATAAACTAAAGAACACTGTTGGAAGAGGAATAACTTTTAAAATTAAGAGGTGACTTTTGTAAACTCTCACGCTGATGACGAGTGCAGGATGACCGCACAATTAATTCTTTGTGGCACACATAGAAATCTGCAGCCATAACTGTGGTCATGTAGAATCTGTTATTCTGATGCAGGGTGCTAGGGAAAAAGCCTTTGAATTCACCTTTTATAAAAATACATGTACCAAGGTTCAACTCATAGAGGCAAGGTGGCACCTAATAAAGGTGAGTCAAAGAGGAGATGACAAATATGGAAAAATGTAATAGAATCATAGAATGGTTTGGGTTGGAAGGGACCTCTGGAGGTCATCTAGTCCAAACCCCCTGCACTGGGGAGGGACATCCCCAACTAGATCAGCTTGCCCAGAGCCCTGGCAAGCCTCGCCTTGAATGCCTCCAGGGATGGGAACTCAACCACCTCCCTGGGCAACCTGGGCCAGTGTTCCACCACCCTCACGGTGAGGAAATTCTTCCTAATGTCCAATTTAAATCTACTCTTCNATATATACCTTAGATTTTACTGTTTATTATCCTTAGTGAGCAGAAGTCCATACTTCTGTGCGGCACATTTCATTAGTGTGCACAGTAATGCCTGGATGAATTTGAGAGCAAATCCTGCTGACCTTACTAATACAAGCAACCCCACTGCCTCCAGGACTGCATTTCATACAAGCACAGCCCACTCCTGCAACACTCCTGTTGCAGAAGATAAAGGCTACTTTATAGAACATGCTCTTTGACATGCAAGACTGCTATCCATATATACATATACATCTGCCACTACTTGTCAACTTAAAAATCAACTTGAAAAATCAAATGCATGTTTCTGATACATAAATATATATAGAAATTGTCTGTAAGAATGAGAGCTTTTTAAAAAAATATAAATAGATATATATTATTATATTATATTATATATTAATATATATTATATATAGCAGGAAAGAGAACTTTTATTTTTATATTTTTCATATATATTTATATATAAAATATGTGTATATTTCTATTTTATACAAACACATACTATATATAAAAAAAGTTCTTGTTCCTACAAATAGATTCAATACCTTCAGTGGAAACAGTCATAAGACAGTCAACAGAGTCTAGTCCAAACAACCATTCAGGTATCACCTCTGTGACCTTATGGAATGGCACCACCTCCACCATCAAGTGAGAACACAGTGTTACAGGAAGCTGTAATGTCCATAAGGCAGTGTATGGTCTGTGTTTAAAACTGTATCTTAGTAAAAGACATTTAGAGTGCAATTACAGAAAAAGAAAAGGAACATTAGACATGATCCCAAGACATCTCAAGCCATGACTGAAATTTGAAGTAAAGGAGAATCTTCAGGAGGTGATGAGATATTTTAGCTGTCCCTTAGAATAACTCCCCCATCTCAAAGAAAACCTCTAATGGATAAGACAAAAGAGAACAGAAAGGAACATGACCATATGTCTGTATTTCAGTGTTAGGTTTATTATCCGTATCTTGCATAGCTTGGATTTGACAACCCAGAAATAGCTTCCCTGTAGAAAGTTTCCTTCTCTTTCTAAAGAGCACAGCTGGACATTAGGGGGGTATAGGGAAACAATGCAAAGATCAATGGTCTAAACATTGGTCCCAAAAATATACATGTTTTCTGTAAAGGCTGTGCATATTGGTGCTGCATCCAAAGAGGTTTTGGCTTCTACTAGCCAATTCCCCTCTTTAAATCATTTAAGACTTGAAGTCTTGATAAAAATTTTGTGAATGCCAGAGGACTTCCTCCATGGTTACACCTCTGAGTTTCATCCCCTCATGTGCTCTTCCAAATCTGCTTGTCAGCCCTGAGGATGCCACACTAATCTTCTCTGCATCCTTCCAGTTTTAGTCTATGCACTACCAAAAAAAAAAAAAGAAAGGCCTTCCTTAATCCTAGCACCTGTGGTTTTAATCACCACAGGAAATCCTGTTTCCACTGCAATCAGTAAGACTTAAATATCAGCAGAGGAAAATGAGCAAAATAAGATAAATATAATCACAGTGGTTATATACCAGAGGGTCCTGACATCTACTTCTAGCAAGCATGACAAAGTAAAGACAGTAGAGTGAAAGTCATCCCTTTAATCTCAATGTTTGAACGCCTGACCTGCATCTCTCAGTATTACAGCTGCTGCCTTCTATTTCTGAACTGCTCAGTGATCATTTGGCTTACACCTCATTAAGTAACACACAAATGATATCTATAAATACTGTATTCCTAGCAGAGCATCTACAGGATTTTATTCACCAAATTAAGATTATGTAACCTGATTTAAAACACACATCCAGATTGCACTGCTGAAATTTTTAAGATCACATATAGAGCAAGACCAATTGGAAGCAACTTCAAAAATGGGCCAGCCAGTAACACCATATTTGAAGTCATATTCTGCAGCTGCAAAAAACAAAGCCCTGGATCTGGAGTCCTGTCTTCTTCACAAGATGCCTGTGCAGTTTGCACAGAAGAAAGGCTCTAGTGAGCCAATGCAGCTTAAGAATTTTTTTTTTCCCCTTATTTTTTCTAAGCAACACAGGCTCAAAATGATCCTATCAGGTTTACAGGAAGCGATGTATTGTTTTATGTTACCTTAGGAAAGCAAAATAAACTCATGAATGTCAAGCTTTTATGCTGCACTCACCCAACAACCTCCAGAGAAGAGAAGGTCTTTGTGTTGCCTCTCAGCTTTGTCAAATTCTATGTCTGGCTACTGAAATCAATGAAACAGTACAGCTGAATGGCTGATCACCCTTCCAGGTTTGTGCTTGGTGACTCAATCTAGAAATAGAACAGAATGATCCATTTATGATATCTAGATTATTTTAGAGCTGGACCTTGAACAGGCCACTTAGATGGAGTAGCAAAGGTATTCAATATCTATTTCTCCTGAAACATGATCCCAGCCAGCTGGGTGGGATTGTGCTCAGGGCAGGGTTCTGCAGAAGGAGGACCACCTGAGAGCACCTCCCCTATCATCCAAGGCAGGCTGTGGGTTAGAGACAAAGATGTTTAAAAGCATACGGAAGATTAAAAGAATTATGGTGGTTTTCCACAAATTTAAGAATCCTATATTTTCTTGAAGAATAAAAGTATTGTGTAAACAAGATCTAAGAACAACTGATACCAAGAATGGGAGAACTGTCTTCAATAAACAAATCAAAGCCCAATGTGTCTTTTGGACAGTAACATCTAAACTTCTCCATCATGGATATAGACTGGCTACTCTCACAAATAGAAGTGTCATTTGAACATCCCCCTCATTAATAGCTAAGTCAGAGCTTAGAAAGGCCTACATATTGGCTGACAATGCAGATGTCAGACTCAGTACCATCTCACACAAAGGACCTGACTCCACAGACCCATTTCTCCAGTCCTTAAGAAATTTAAAGAAAAGAATATATACACACATACATATATATATTTAGATTTTATACATTGTTCTGGTAGAGCAATGAGTCCTAAAATTGAGAATCTTGCCGGAAGGTTCTGCAAAATTTTCAGTCTTTTTCTGTTACCATGAACTGACATTCATTTGGTAATTTTATGAAGCCTTTTCTTAATTAAAAAAAAAATAAATTTCCCATAAGTCCACAACAAGGTTTCAGCAGGTACTGTCAAGTATTTCAGTCATCTTAAAAATAACTGGATACAAAACTACACTATTGTTACCAACACGTAGCTATGTGACATCCTTTATTTATGATCCTTAAGCTCTTTTGAAAATCACTGGGATTGTACAGACCTGATTAGTACCTAACATCAGCAGGTTGTATATTTAACCATTTCTAAACTACACATTAAGTTTCTGATAAGAAGTGTAACCAGTGGATCTTTCAAGAGAACTATTTCTATTCATTATTTAGCTACTTCTGCAGACACTTTGGTCTCCAAGAAATCCTAGTGGTATCAAACATCAATGCAAGTCTGATCCTAGTTAGCAGTTAAAAATTAACACTATGTATACTGAGAAACACTAAGTTGCAAAATAATGCTCAAAAAGTTGACTCACTGGCATGAGAGAATGTACTATTGAAACAACTGAGGCACTGTAAAGAAATAATACATCACCTTCTGAAGTGCCTTTTGGAAACCATTTGTGCTTATGAGGTCACTACTGAAGGCTTGATGAAAGTGTCCCAGTTCATTTTACAATTTGATATCCAACAGATTAAACACATGGATTTAAACAAAAAGAAACCATTCCAGAAGATGAAGCATTACACAATCACAAACATCTTTGGTGTTGAAGCTATTCAGTTTGACTGGAGTTTTATTTCGACATGTCCCTTAAGACAGAAAAGCAATTAAAAAGCTGCCTTTTAAAACAAAATGCTTTGTCTAAAGAACTATCAGCCATCCATATCAGTATGCTAAAGAATGATTAAGGAAAAGCCCTTCTCTGCTAGATCATCTACAGAGGTGAAATCGTTGAGGTTTAAATACTGGCAAGAAGTTAAAAATCACTGCTTTAGTACAGCAGTAAATAAAATCAACAAGTCTTCCATCATCTGTTAACCAAGAAGCTTGTCTGGTCTCCAGTGTCTACCACTGTAGTCCTGGAGTCTAAGTTTAACATCTTATTTAGCACACTAGGATCCTATTTATTTAACAAGTCTTCACTACCTCAAGCCTTCTCCTGGCCCTCTTACTCCTTACCTCAGCAAGTCTTGAAGAAATCATTGAGCAATTTGCAGGGCTTGGAAGTGAACAACATTGATGACTGCTCTGTGTGGATATTAACTATGCCAGGATTCATTTCATAAGAATGAGGAGTTTGTCATTTTAAGTTGTGCAGTGTTGTGTGCCAGATGACTTCTGCCTTCCTCCCTGGAGACAGCTACTAAGCCAGCTCTGAACAGATGTGGCTTTACAGACCACCTTCTTCTGGAATCATCAGATAGTCAAAACACTTCTAAGGCCTCCAAACAATTTATTTCTCTCTTTAAAACAAAACACACACCAAACCCCCCTATCTCCACTAGGAAGCAGCTTCCAGCTCTTGTTGTTCTGCTCAACTTGTGAACCAAGGAGAAACTGCCTCACAGCTGCACAAGTGAGAGTCCTTCCCTCCATGTTTTAGTAGGGAAGATAGTATGGTGCAGTAGCATCAGGCACAACACAGATATTCCATCACTCCCAAAGTGTTTCCCTAACAGTAGGCTGAAGAAAAAGGCAGGCAGAAGATGGTTTGGGGAGGGTTTTGTTTCTTTTTTCCCATGCTTTCCTTGCTGAAAAATGCTAGCACAATTAATGTGAAGAGAAATTAGACCAGAGGAGAAGAGACATGGGGAAGAGCTGACCCTGTGCCTTCTCTTATTAAACAAAACTTCATCTCTTTGCACGCAATCCATAGAATATTAAACTCTACATACTCTGGCGCTGGCCTGAAGCCTAACAAAACTGGAACCACCCCATCCTTATTGGCTTTATATAGATAGGTACAGAAATATACAAAGTTGAGATGATTCATGCTCTCTGGAATGAAGGGCAGCAGCACAGCTTTGCTGAAGCAGAGAGATTCATGGGAGCAGGCAAGATAGACTGAGTACTCTGACGGCTGGGAAAAGCCACTAAACTTTGTTCTTGGTAGCTAGGAAAAAGGAATAACATTACTGAAAAGGCAAGTAGGGAAGTGGATAAGGGTAGCTGATCCCATAGCTGAGAGAAGACTTTGTCTGGGCCAAACAGGGTTTAGCCCTTCTTTTGAATTGCTAGTCAATGAAAACAAAACTTGTGCAATATATATCAGCCACCAATTGCCTAAAATGAAAGCATACTGCTCCCAGCTGCCATAAGAATCCTGATCCCATTTATCTTTTGGAGGTAGTTATCTATTTAGGATATTCTAGGAGTCTCTCTGCACATGGCAAAGCCAAAGGACAAGGCAAAGGCAAGTACAGATTCAAAATTAAACCCCTATCCAATAAACACAAAAACCTATTATACTTCTTAAAAGGCAATAAATGCTCTCCACTTGTAAGCAAGAAGTACTGCTATGTGCTCTAAATTAAATGGAAGCTGAAGATATTTTTAGCAATACTGATATATTCCACATTTCTCTTAAATACAAGTGATGCTTCAGTGCTTTAATCCAAACATTACTTCAGAAATACACAAATAAAACTTATAAACACCCAAGTATTCTAGAAATACTCAAAAGTATTTTGAAATTTTTAATACTCACCTGAGGATGTTGTAGTTCCTAAGAAAAACTAGATCATTTTCCAGAAGTTTGATCTCAGAGACTGGCGATTTGTGCTGATGTAATTTTTCCACACAGAAGTAACTGAAGTTTGTGGAAAGACAGCAATGGGAGATTAGACTATTATGATGCTTCATAAACTCGAAATTCATTGTAGTATATTTTTGTATTGCACTAATGAGATGCAAACTCTCCCTGAACAGCTACTGAGGTCTCCAGCCTTCAGAAGCCTGGAGAACTATGTGTCAAAGGTCTGTGGTTTTGTCATTTGGTATTTTGGGTGTACGCCTTCATTTGTGATAATAAATATCAGGCCACAAACTAATGTCTTCTCAGATAACTAATATGTTTAACACACAAAACAGCTTCACTTCTGCTGTTAGCTTTGAGTTCTCCTCAAAGAATTATGCTACCATATATACCAGATGAATAGGCTGGGATAACACAACCAGTGCCAGTTGTTAGGATGAGTTTCTCTGCCATTTTGTATGTATATTTTTTATCCTGCAGAATACACAAAGTTAAAACCTCCTCAATGCCTTCTTTAAAATCTAAATCCACTATCCTACTACACATGTCAATGCTGAAGATTGAAAATATGGAAGTTGCTTCTAGTCATATCTTGTATGTGAAGTAGGTACAAAGAAAGACTTGTACGTAAGACGTGTAGAAACAGAATAGTATTGTCTATTTTAGCTATCAGTTAATAGGCCCCAAGGCATTTTCTTCACATAGCAAATGGGAAAATATGATAGCAAAGTTAAACAAAGAGCACAGCATCAGAGAGCCAGCCTGGAACAGTGAGGGAAACAGTCATTTATAACACTTTAATGACAATGCACTTCTGGATGCAAATGCATAGATTATATTATTATGTATGTTACCTTCTGCACATTTGTGATCAAACTACTAATTAGGAAAATTGCTGTAGCTTAAAGCCAATAGTGTTTCACTGACAGATGTCCTCCAAAATTTGGTACTGTTACAGTACACACCTAAGAGGAAGGACTTCTGTTTGTCATTTTACAGACCTGAGGAATTAGCATTATAGCTGACTAAACCTACAGGATCTATCTTAGAGGTCCTTACTGGAAAAGGCCAGAACACCAGAGCTGTAAATGAAGCAACTCTGAATACAATTTTATGCAGTACTGCTAGAAAAGCTCTCACTCCTCCAACAAAAACAATAGCAGTGACTGTCCCTTCCTTTCTTACCAGTCTCTTAGCTTAAATAACTTCAGACTTGCAATGGAATATATAGATGTATAAAACTAATATAAAAGCCAATCAGTAAGGCAAAAAGTCTTTCTTGTTACAATTATGTTTCTAGTGTTGTCTCCAATCAAACTAATGCTCCAAGACCAGAACTATGACATTGTCATTTTTCTTTATTATCTACAAAACCTTTTCTAGCCAAAGCAGTAAAGACTCTACAGGAGTGCAATAACTGTACAAGGTGATGGCATTTCTGTGTTTATTGTAAGTTATTTCTATTGCAAATTGCAAGCAACTTTTCAAAGTGCAACACTGATTTGGAAATGCAGGTACACCAATATATCAATTGCCATGACTAATGTATAAACTTTTAATGACCTTGGCAAAATCTTTATTTCATTGGGCAGGTGCCACTATTTTGACTGTACAAAATGTTTTGGAAATATGTTGAAAATTATACATGTTTTGGAAAATATTTCAAGATTTCAGTATGGCAAATGAAGCTATATTAAATAAAAGTTTGATATGGAGGAGAAAACACTCTGAAGTTGTGCAAGTCTTTTTTTGTTAGAAAAGAGACATCCTCCAAGTGTTGTACATTCACAGAATGCTGACTTTTTATCCAAAGTTAAGAAGATAAAAACATTATCTTGAATGGTTTTCAGTTTCATTCAGTTAATGTCTTCATCTTGTTTCAGACCTCCTCCTTGTTCAGTATTGCATTCTCCATCGCTTTCCTTGTCCCAGTCTTTCATAGATGCTCCCATCATGAAGTCATCACGCAGTATATTCCATTCTGGCTCCTCTTCAGACTTCACTTCACCCTGAATGTTTAAGGGGAGGAGGAGAAGGAACAGAGGAAGATGAGATGAATGTGAAAGGCAGCAGAAGATGGAAAGTCTTCACGCAAAGTTAACAGAAAAGGACTTGGGAGTGCTGGTGGACAAAAAGCTGGCCATGAGCAAACAGTGCACGCTGGCAGCCCAGAAGGCTAATCGCATCCTGGGCTGCATCAAAAGAAGCGTGGCCAGCAGAGCCAGAGAGGTGATTCTGCCACTGCACTCTGCTCTNTCATGCTCTTAAAATTTGCATCAGCAGACTACCAAGAGCTAGGTCTTTATGCAAATAGTAAACAGAAATACACAAGACAATCATAAATGACTTCACGCTAAAAAGCAAACTTGTTTTAACCAACCAATAAAAGAAATACGGAAACAAAACAATTATTCCTCATGGATGAAACAGTCACCCTAGGCATGGTGGCTTGCTTTATTAAAACCTTTCTTGGCAATCAGAATGGCTTTATGATATCACTTATTAACCCCCAGGTGCTGCTTCATTAGAACACTTCTTGGCACATTTCTAAAACACAAATATGGAATTAATAAAGGCATACCCCCCCCCCTTAATTTAATATTTAACATATTCTGTGATACATGAACCAAATCCCCTTTATATGGGTTATTACCTTACTACCTGGGCTCGTCACAAGGTACAAAACTGCCTGTTAAAGAAACAGTTGATCTACACTCAGCAAGTCAACACCACCTTACTCCAAATTTCCTACCCCTTGAAAGCAGATAAACTGTGGCCACACTACACAGACTGGTGAATAATAAATGAAAGTGAGAGGAGTGTAGTTTTAGGTTAGCACAGAAAACAGTGCTTGGTTGCAGTTCTTCCAAGGGACAGCTCATCTTTGGGCAGTGCAACAGCTCCATCATGTGGCAACAGTTTCAAAGAACAGCTTGAAGCTATTCCTGTGTTCTTCCTGAAGGAAAATCCTAAAAATTGTTCAATGATTGGAAGAAGGATTTCAGTGGTTTAAGCCTTAGGAGCAAAATACTTCTGAGGAACAACATGGTTCAGTGTCCAGCAGGCAAGCAACACATTGTTCTACCAAAGTGGAATCAGGGGCACTGAAAACAATAATTTACTTCTCCAGGGTGTTTGAAACGAAGTTAATACACTCATTCCAAGTGTGTTTTTTCCACTTCCTTGCTCAAAGGACAGACCTCAACTAACTCACCCTGGTTTAAATAACCATCACCTCCTGGTACTGCACAGTGGATGAGGTCATGTTACAGCATCCTCTGCAGATGCAGATTTGCCTACTACATGCAAAACCTGCAGATGTATGATCACTGTAGAATTTTGTTCTTGCCTCTTTGTCATTCATCTACGAATATGTGATACATAAAACCACAGCATATTTCAGCTAACGTGTGTGCAATCCTTGTGAGAGAGCAGCATACAGAATTTAATAGCAAGAGAAAGGAAGAACAGAGAAGCAGGCCCTTCCCTGTAAATCTAATACATCATAGAATCACAGAATCACAGATTGACCAAGGCTGGAAAAGACCCCCAGGATCATCAAGTGCAGCCTATGACCCAATACACCACAACATCTAAACCATGCCACTCAGGGCCACATCCAATCTTCTCTTAAACNAGGTCCCTCTCTGCTGAGCCACTCTCCAGCCACTCATCTCCCAGCCTGGAGCGCTGCATGGGGTTGTTGTGGCCAAAGTGTAAGACTCTGCACTTGGCCTGGTTGAATTTCATACCATTGGTCATTGCCCATTCACCTAGCCTGTCCAGGTCCCTCTGCAGAGCCTTCCTTCCTTCCAAGAGATGGACACTGCCTCCCAACTTGGTGTCATCCGCAAATTTACTGATAGTAGACTCATATCATGCTGACAGCAGTTACTTGAGTGCAGAGCATCTGCCAAACAAGGTACAGATTTTTAATAGGTAATGAAAGCAAATCAATGCTAAACGTGACTTCTGCAGTTCTTTTTGAAAGACTCCTCTCACAAAAATAGAGTAAGTCTTAACATTCCTTTCCAAAAGGAATCTCCCAGGGCCCAGTTCAAAAAAGAAGCTCTACAGCTGTTCCTCAAGATGTCAGCACTGTGGTTTTTTGTGGTGGTTTTTTTTGTCTTCACAGCTGCTCTCATTAATGCCTGCTCCTAGGAGTTAGTCCCCCATACCAATAATCCCCCTTTTCCTTGTTGTTACTGTCTCCTAACCACTTTCCACTCTTGCAGCAATTCAGTTCAAATGCTATGCCCAATAAAGCTTTAAATCATCTCAGACAGGGTAATCAATTACCCAGCATTAAAGAGTTACAGATAAGGTAGGTCGCTTGGTAGACCTTAAGATGTTCATATGGGAATAATCTATATTAGTGCAAACACAGGTACTCTGTTCTGAGACACAAGATGGTAGCTGTTTTTTTCCACTTTTAAACTGCATTTCAGTAGTTTTTTATGTTTACCTTTGCAGAGTAAAAACAGGCTGAAGAGATTACAAATGTTATCAAGCTTTTTCTAATCCCATACCTCTTCTAAGTCACTGTCTGAACACGCCACAGAGTTCAACTGGAAATACCTAAATGGAAAAATCTCATCTTCCTTACAAAACAATCAAATTCTCTTTTTTTCAGTAATAATAAAACCAACAGAGATTTTTTTTCCCTAGATGCAATGAATAAAGATTTTTTTTTTAAACACCACAGAAGCAGTAGATTGTTGTCAGTAAAGACAGTGAAAGGCTCAGGGTTTGAAAAGGCCAATGCTTAAACTCATCACAAGCTACTATTCAGTAACCATTAGTCCTTCTTTCTGGGTATGTTGACTGAACAGGACAAAAGCAGGATCTCAACAAAAGAGGGATGCTGATCCTCCAAAGCATTACACACTATATAGGGCACCACAAAGGTTTTAATAGAATTTTACAACAAGCACTAAAGAGAAAGACAGAGGTAGCCTGTCCAAGCCTCTAAAAGGAAGATTAAATGCTTGAAAGCAAGTATTTAATAAATTTTTAAGCATGCACCTAAGTGAAGAAACCTCCATGTTTAGTGTCTTCATTACTAACTAATTCACTACTCCGTTTTTGCCTCAGAATAAAAACTCCCCAAATCTATTGTATCACAAAACATTCCTGGAGTCTTAAGAAAATATGCAGCAAGACTACTTGTATAATTAACAATTAGTTCAACTGTAGCATCATTTCCCAACTTCCTTTATGTAAGAATGTTAATACACTTGAGTTTTCAATGCCATAATCTGGTTTCATCTAAATAAAACAAACTGATTCTTGGCACATGAAAAATAAATAGGCTTTCATTCTATACAACTGCTTTTGAACTTTCAGTCAGCTGTTCATCCACATCTCCTACATTTCACTACAATACTGAAGTCCCCTTTGAACATCCTCAAACAAAAACAAAGCAGGATATATAAACATTAATGTGCAATGCTACATGAAGTGGAGCCTACAGAAAGACAACGAGTGAGTAATTCTAGCATTGCCTTTTTTCCTCTCCTTTTCTACACATACAGTATCACAGTATGTCAGGGGTTGGAAGGGACCTAGAAAGATCATCTACTCCAACCCCCCTGCCAGAGCAGGATCACCTAGACCAGCTCACACAGCAATGTGTCCAGGCAGCTCTGCAATGTCTCCTGAGAAGGAGACTCCACAGCCTCCTGGGCAGCCTGGGCCAGTGCTCTGGCACCTGCACTGGAAAGAAGTTCCTCCTCGTGTTAATACTAAACCTCCTGTGGTCCAGCTTGCTCCGATTCCCTCTGTCCTAACATTGGATGACATTGAGCAGAGCCTGGCTCTCTCCTCCTCACACTCACCCNTTTAGCATCATCCATAAACTTGCTGAGGGTACACTCTATCCCTTCATCCAAATCATTAATGAATATATTGAACAGTCCTGGACCCAGCACTGACCCCTGGGGTACACCCCTAGTCACAGGCCTCCAGTTAGACTCTGTTATAAGCTGAAGTAAGACAGATCAAAACATGCAGTGTGGTTATTCCAGTGCAGATACTTATTTGCTGGGACAGATCAATAGTCCAGTTGAAAAGAGATCATATAAATAAATTAAACACCATCTTGCCTGCTTGGTATACCACCTGAGTTATTACAGCAATAGCTCAAGAGTGCAAGGTAGGGCTCTGCAGTGGGGACGTAATTCCTAAACTAATTCTAGTTCGAAGACATACCCTCTAAAATCTGCACAAGGACGAAAGATGAACTGAAGTTCTGAGCCAAGTCCTAATAAAAGCAGCCACGTAGCCACCAAACAACAAAGCTGAGGTCTGTCACCTACAAGAAACAGCTGTCCCTTGCAAGATCCAGGCTGGAATTGCTTCATGGATGCTTTTGGAGGAATCGGTACATGAGAGCTACACGGCATCAACAGCAGCCATACTATCAAGATCAAGTTAAAAATTTCCCTGGTTTGGTTCATTTCTTTACCACTGTAAAAATCTGAAGCTACACAATTCATTTATGGTAAATGACATTACACTAATGTAATGAGACCTGCCAAACTCAGCACTGGAGTTGCAGACTGCACTGCCATTCTGGTGGAGGACATCTTCCCTTCTGCCCTTTCTGAAGTTGTCAGACACAGCAGCAGGATACATGTAACTGCACATAGTTGCTTCAGTCTCCAAACAAGTGCCTTAGCTCAAAGCTTGCCTACTTTGAAAATTTTAGGGAATTAAGTCCAGTCTGTCTAAGTCACAGGGCATTAAAATGACATTAAAAGTTAAGTCTTAAAATCAGAGAGAACAGATTAAACATAGCACTTCACTTTCCACCAGCACTTCACCGGCTTCTGCAACTGCAGAACAGCAAACATACCTACATCACCCTAGACATTCCCCTACAGCCTGCATCCAGAAGATAGTAAATGCAGAGTATTAACAAATAAACATTTTTCGGACCTAGGAATTACAATCAGCACATTGGGCTTCCATGTCTTTGCTCCATGTACAAGATAAAATGCTAGAGCTTGCAGGGGCACCTCTCTTTACCATCACATAAAATAGTTGTTTATTTTTACCTGTCAGGGAAAGAATTTCTAACATAAATCTCTCTCAAGCAACAATTTTAAGCCCTTAGAAAATAATTCTAACACGTCTAATTAATTTGAACTGCATCCTCAGGTTTCTCTGCTAGGACCTTGAAATATAGGGAAGCTTTTGTCATGACAAAAGAGTTAAAAAGCACGTTGCCAAAATGCACTCTTGCACACATCTGACAATTACCTTTTCTGCCAGCCTGCATCTTGCTCCAAATGACTGTTGCTATTCTGTTTCTCATTCCCAAGCAAGTCAGTTTAAAACTAGCACAAAAAAAACCCACAACAACAAAAAACCAAAAAAAACCAACAACCCTACAAAAAACCCAGCACAGGCATACACTTTAACACAGAGGTGTTAAATTTAGAATTTTTTTTTAAAAATTACAAAAAAACCCCAACTTGGTAGAAGTTGGGGAGGAAACGGAAAACAAGGAATACCAGCATAATCATTTCTCCTAAATTTGGTTTCAGAAGTATGCAAGCTCACAGGCTAAGAAAGTAAGCTTTCTTTATGTCTTCCCAGCCTAGAGGAAACATTAGCTAAGTACCTAAAGGTGCAATATAAACAGAAAATAAAATGTAATTATTTTTAACAGAAAAACAATTGCAATTTTATCTAATTGCAATTTTATCTAATTTAAATTAGAGTGATATCTTGACTGTAAGAAAGGCTCCTATGTACACCTGATGCCAAACAAACAAAAACCCCACAGAAATGGAGTATACGAAGAAATCCTATACTGCTACTACTAGAACTTCTGAGCTGAAGTCTCACAACAGCTCTCTTTAAGAAGCATTTTCAAGCTTGCAGAACCTGCAAGCTGCACACCAGAACTCTATTCTGCTGCAGCATAATTCTGCACAATCATTTTGTCCCTTAGGGTGAGAGTCATCCTCTCTCTGAAATAGAAATTAGAGTGACTGAATGAAATTCCCTTGGTATATCTTGGTATACCACCCAAGAGTGCTGAGGGAAATGGCAGAGGTCATTGCTAGGCTGCTCTCCAAAATCTTTGAGAGGTCCTGGAGAATGGGAGAGGTGCCTGAGGACTGGAGGAAGGCCAATGTTATCCCACTCTTCAAAAACGGCAAGAAAGACGACCCGGGTAACTCTAGGCCAGTCAGTCTCACCTCCACCCCTGGAAAGGTGATGAAACAGTTTGTACTTGCCACCATCTCCAAGCATTTGGAGGAATGGAGGCTTATCACGAGTAGTCAACATAGATTCCATAAGGGGAAGTCATGCTTGACTAATCTGATAGCCTTTTATGATGGCATAACTAGGTGGATAGATGAGGGGAAGGCAGTGGATGTGGTTTTTCTTGACTTCAGCAAAGTTTTCAATACTGTCTCCCATGGTATCCTCATTGCCAAGCTTCAGAAGTATGGATTGGGAGACTGTGATGCGAGATGGATTGGGAACTGGCTGAAGGACAGAGCCCAGAGAGTTGTGGTCAGTGGAGCAGA
>VWZO01017097.1:0-34019 GCA_013396975.1 Bucco capensis
TTGGGGCCCCATCCCTGGAGGCATTCAAGGACACTCAGCCTGATTAATGACAAATTGCTGGGCTTATCAGCTCAGGCAGATAGCTTTGGCTAGCTTTGGCTCAGGCAACAGTCAGTACCCATCCAGATAGATATGCCCTGCACTACAAGGCATGGAACCCAGGTGGAATAATAGGCTCTCCCTGGTAACAAGAAGGTTTGATTTAAGGGCACCTGAAACTCAGCTCTTACCTAGGCTTAGTGAGTTGTCCTGCAGCAGAGGCTACTTGTATTATGTGCTTAGCTTAGAAAGCTGGGCTGCTTCTCCCTCCCATAGAGCACAGAGCAGGCTGCTCAAACTGCTTAGGGTTAGGGGGTCTAAATCTGATGTGGTGGTATGCCTCACTTGCATCCTCTTCCCTTGTCCAACACATCATTTCAAACTCAAACAATTGCAGATTTGCACAACATGTGGAAACATATTATGATAGTCTTCAGTAAAATGATTGCAGAATGATTCATATAATTCCGTCTAACCTTTGAAAGAAAAAGAGCAACAAACAGTTTGCTGTCAAGAGTTTGATCAGGGGGCTGGAACACCTCTCCTACGAGGACAGGTTGAGGGAGCTGGGATTGTTCAGCCTGGAGAAGAGAAGACTTCGGGGGGACCTACTAGTGACTTACCAGTACCTAAAGGGAACTTACAAGAAGGCTGGAGAGGGCCTGTTTGCAAAGGCCTGCAGTGAAAGGACAAGGGGCAATGCTTTTAAATTAGATAGGAGTAGATTTAAACTGGACATTAGGAAGAAGTTCCTCAGCACAAGGGTGGTGGAACACTGGAGCAGGTTGCCCAGGGAGGTGGTTGAGGCCCCATCCCTAGAGGCATTCAAGGTGAGGCTTGACAGGGCTCTTGGCAACCTGATCTAGTTGGGGATGTCCCTGCCCAGTGCAGGGGTGTTGGGCTAGATGGCCTCCATGGTCCCTTCCAATCCAAACCATTCTATGATTCTATGATTCTATGTTCTCTGACACCCTACAAATCCCTCTCTGGACTGTCATCAGCCAGATTAAATTCTTTAGCACAAGACAGGCCCACTGCCAGTCCTTTGTGCCCAGAGGCAGAGCAGCTGCCTATGGTGCAGGGTTACCTGTGTAGACAGATGAAGACCTAGAAGGAGAACCAGGATATCCATATCTGCCATGAAAGAGGCTGAAGACTGATCTAGAGGAAACACTTCTGTTAGACTTGGCCCATGTGGCAAAGCCCTGACTTAGCAAAATACAGAAAAAAAAAAAGGCCTTACTGTAAAACAAGTACATGACATAAAGGAAATCCACGGGACTACACAAAATATATTTCACATACAGTGAGACTACATGACATCACATACGTGGTGAGAAGACTGCAACACTGCAATACAATCTATTGCAGATTTTAATAAATTGAATGTCTTATCTCAAATTAAACAGGATTATATTTTGTTTGGTTTTTAGTTTTAGTAGAGCTAGACAAATGATATCTAGTCTCCCAAATGGTTGAGGCCCCATCCCTGGAGGCATTCAAGGCGAGGCTTGGCAGGGCTCTGGGCAACCTGATCTAGTTGGGGATGTCCCTGCCCACTGCAGGGGGGTTGGACTAGATGACCTCCAGAGCTCCCTTCCAACCCAAACCATTCTATGATTCTATGGTATATGTGGTCAGATTAGCTGACTCTAACCCTCTTCCATAACTCTGCTTTGCCCTGTCTATTGCCTCCTGACCTCTGTGTCACAGCATTTTGTAAATGTACAAACGCTGAACACATTAGAGTGCAGACTGAGGCATGAATGTGTATCAGCTGTTCACCTCAGCCTGTAGTGCTGAGAGGTCCTCTCAGAAGGGTAAGTTACATCTCCTACAGTGGCTGAGTGACTGAGACAAAAAAATGTAACTGTTAAAAAATAATGTAAATGTATTTTAGGCCTAGGGGGAATGTTTCCTGGTTAGATCGAGATGCACAAATGCTGTAGGAAACATACTAGGAACAACTGAAGCTGCATTCAGCCTGGTGAAAAGAAGAGTAGATGGGGACAGGACAAATGGACACACACAGAGACAAAAGCAAACAAACAAAAGAAAGCAAAACCACATTATAGTTCTTGTACTTTTTGTCAATTTTTTTTCCCATTTTTTTCACATATGGAAAACAACTTTTCTGAATCCTATGCATAGAATGGATTTTCAGTTTCCTTGTGCAAAGACAGAAGTTAAATTGAATAGCCATTAAAAATTATGAGAGTGACAATGGAAGGCTAACTATTAGAGCCAAAGGGAAAGGTTCATGAACAGTAAGCATTCAACTTCGCTTCCACAGCCAGTTGTGACAGAACTTGGTTTCACATGAAACTTTCTGTCACACCAAATCAAGTCAATATGGAGCTTTTTGCTGCCTTATCATACTTTATGAATAACAGAGAGATAAATCAGACAGAGACAAATAGAGAGAGTTCCAGAGAAAATGAGCATTTCCTGCAACCTGCCAATTGTCACAAGTCAAGTGTCAGTTTTGTTTGAAGAACTCACTCTTAGATCCATCTGTGTCTGAACTCTAACAGACAAATAACTCTAGTAGGCAAACTTAAGATGCAGCACTCGTGAAGGACCTCAGAAGTGGGGAAAGAAGAGGGGAGACAAAAGAAAGTAATTCACAGGAAATGTTCAGCTTCCTCTGAGATGGGTGAGCTAGCTATCCTCACAGTACTGTGCCTTGTGTGCTTCTGGCATCTGTTTACATGTGGGGTTGTCTGGATAGCTAAGCACAGAGTTTCAAGTGGGTTCTGCCTAGAGTGCAAGCTGACAGATAACCATAACCACAGGAGGTAATAATCAGGAGGAGAAAATGCCCCCCAAGAAGGAAGGAATTGTTTATAAGCAAAATGCTATGAGAATGTCAGAATCAGCTGAGAAATAACCAGTTTCCTTGTGGAATATTCCCAGTCCTTAAGTGGATGCTGCTAAATCCACTTCTGGACCTCATAGACTAAACCAGAAACACAAATATTAACCAGAGATTTGATTAATTTTTCTTCCTCCAAATATTAATATCTGAAATTTTACTATGTCTTTAACAGAGACTAAAAGATCACACAAGCTCAGTGAGCATGTCAGCTGTGTAGCTTAAGCAGTTTTTCTTCCAAGTTATTTGACCATAGTTTCTGCTCCCTTCAACTCTGAGGGAAATGCTTTTATGAGAAAAAGTTAGGGTGGAGAGGAACTTAAAAAGTTTAAACAGCTATATAGATGGTTCTTAAAATAGCAGAAGTCAGTTAATACATCCAACATAGGAATGAGAAAAAAATACTAGAGCAAGAACATCAGATAAAAGTTGTTTGGAGTGATCAGACGGGTATCTCAGAAAGAATTTAACCTTTTGTCTATTTAGTGCCTCCAGGAAAGAGCTAGTATCTGACTGCTGATCTAGATCTAATATTTTCCAGACCTATTAATACTTACTACTTATTAGTAGGTACTAATACTTTCTTCTGTAATTTCATATGACTAAATAGACAAAGGCATTTCCAGAAATAGGCATACATGGATCATCTTCAGTGTTCTCTATGCTTTAATCAGGTTTTGCTACTAAAATAAAACCAATTTTTACAATCCAACATAGAAGCACAAAGACATCATTAGTATGCCTCAGGCTTCCTTACAGATTTGAACGACAGTCTTCTCAGCAGCACTCTCTTTAGATCATTCTATGAGTTTTATTTTTAAGAAACAACAAGAAGCACAGCAGTATTTCATTCAAAATACAGTGTCCCTGCCTTAGTCTTTAGATAATATTTTCAGCTAGGCCACTGTTCCCTGTGCTTGAGTATACTTCAGTGAATCTTCATAGAGCTAAAACAGAAATGCCAAGTGCATGTCAGGTCTAATGGTTTACACAAAGTACACAGTGAAATGAAGAACAATTATTATTCCATTTCCAGCTAGCTTCATATATAAAGAAAACATTGTTTTTTATCTCAGTGTCTTTGCAGCCTGGGTCTCTCTAATGTGAACCAAAATGCAAGACAAAGCTTTTGTGCTTCACCCACAGAAGCATAGAGGATGCACTGGTGATTAGAAAATTGCAGCGAAGTGGGAGATTTTTGTTGCTGTGAGTGGTCCAAACCAAAACTTCACCTAACTATATATACAGAAATATCTTTGTGTAGACCTGAAATAGAAGATACAAAGCCAACATTGCTCAAAAATCACGTTGAATATGAGCAAGTGGTTACCCCAAATAGCTGCAGAATGCAGGAGCCATTTCCACCTGAGCAAGTAGAAGTGCTCACTGCTCCTTTACTGGGTCAATGGCCTGTGATACACTCAATACAGTGTTCTACAAATAAATGGGACAAGATTAAATAATCAGGTCCTTCTGTAAATGTCTTACCTTGTAGCACATAAATCTTTTGTTTTAATTTGCTAGTGAACCTGTATTAGGCCTTTATTAGAAAACAAAAGAGTGAATGACATTATTGAATTATCTGAGCAAAACTAGCATTGTTGTGGCATATTTAAATGATTCATGCTCTACATCTGTCTGGATGGCTAAATTTTAATCATGAATCCTAAACTGAATTGTGTTATCAGAATAGAAATTTAGGTTTCCTGTATTATCACTCATTGTCAAGACAATAGATTCTTTGGGGAAATAAAGAAAACAGAACAAGAGAGAAGGATGAAAACCTGTTATTAAATAAAAAGGTATTCCAAACTGTTATATCTAACCCTCATTTCTGTCCAGTTATTCATAGCATTTTCTCTCTAGAACCTCACACAGGCTCTAGCTGACCTAGAAACCTTCTGATCAGAAATGTGATAAAAATGTTTAAGAATTAATTTGCTCTAACCTCTATCTTTACTTTGCCAGATCCAAATTGCTCAAAGTTCTTTTCTGTCAGGCTGAAGAAGTTCCCTACTCTCCTCAGCCAATCACTCCAATTGCCCTTAACTCCAATCTTCAGTTCAGTGGACATAGCTCTTTCTGCAAGAAAGGCTACAGTTATCTTAGCTGCCACCTAGCCCTGGAGATATAAAAAGTCCTTAATCACAGTACTTTTTAACTGTAAATCTCTTTATCTGCCTAAAGCTGTGCTTCTGGCTCTACAGAGAAAAGTTTCAGCCTTGATAGTTTGGGGCAGTTCAGCATCTAATATAATTTTAAGCTTTCCCAAGATTCCCAAGCTATCCATTCTACTTGTCCTGCCTCCACGCTTCACCTAGAAGTTCTCTTCTGAGCATGTGCAGGAGACAAAGTTGTAAGCAAGTCATCTTCTTGTTTCTATTCTGTCTTGTATTTGAAAGGCAAGATTCAATACCTTTGTAACTTACTTAAAGAGACTGCCCTAACTACTATGCAGTAAGGTACTCTGGAAGAGTATTTTGTATTGTTTCCTGGAGCAGTTGTCAATTGTGTATGGAAAATTGACAGTGGAGGTAGAGAAAGTCTAAGTGTAAGCATGTAGAAGTAAATGATTTATGTCCGCCATTTTGGCCCTCTGATGCAAATAAAATAACATGGTCCCACACAGCTTCAGTGTGAAGAAAAGCATAGAACCTTTATTAGCCCGTGAAGCAAACTTTTATAGTCTAAAAGTGGTGTCCCCACTCAGTACAAAATATGATTGGCAGATTCTAGCCACCCTGGATCTCTTAATTGGCTAGTTTGCAGGCCCACAGCTGAGGAGTCCATATCAGAAAGCTACAGGTTGTTTTCTCATCTCCTGGAGCTCTTCCCAGAAAGTTTCTTTCTTCTCAAGTCTCTTTCCCCAGTCAGCAATCTTCTCATGGCCTTGAGTCCAGAGGAGAAAAACACCTACTTATCAGAGAAAAACAGTGTAAGAAAAATAACAGGTGTCTTAGCAAAAAACTGAGAGAAACTTTTTAGGGGGAAAAAGGTGCCTCCAAGCAGTTTTATACCACATAAGCATGATACTGGAAGCTTGATTACAGAAAAGGGTAGTGTCCAGAATCTTTTTCACTGAAGTACTTCCTATTTTATGTTACATATATGGTAGAATGGGAACTAGAACCCACCATTATTGACCATGATGGTTTGAAAAGGAAACATGATTACTTCACTATTGCCTATTCTTTTGAAAGAGTGTTGGTGGTCATACATCTGGAACATGCTTGCAGTTGCAAATGGTGAACAGATGGAACCAGTCACTTCCATGGCAACTGGGATGGCAAAGTCCCAGCATTTGGTCTATGAGATTCATTCCTCTCCTCAGCATTTCACCCACAGGTAAACAAGGTGGCTTCCCTGCTAGAGATCTGCTTTTTGTGGACCCCATTCCTGAGCACCTAAGGCCATATCAGTAGCTTTTAGATAGTTAGCTCATTCAAAGTGGATAGCACCTTCGAGCCTGTGCAATGGATTTTTTAGGTGAGACACAGCATGTGCAGAGCTGGACCCGCCCTTTAATCCTAAGGTTCTTCTGTCGGGGCCTAGCAAGATTGGACGCTGGCAGCAAAGTCCTTAGGATGTAGGATAGCTTTAGATAGATGCAACCATATAATCATCATCTCTGTTAACAGCATACTGTTTGGGAATACTTTACTGAGAGACAAGGGCTATGTGTATACAAGACCAGTTATTTTTGGCACAGCATCATGCAAATCCTGTGATATTGCTTCTACACCTTAGGCAGCAAGGCTGTGCCACTTACTAGGTAAAGAAAATTGCAGCACTGTTTCATTGCACCCCAGGTAGACATGTCCTAACTTGCTCTGTATGTTTCATAATAAGCCAAAGAATCCACTTGCACTTTGTAAATTCCATTAAGTACTTGGCAGGAAGATGCTGTAAAAAATTAGATACTGATAGACATGCAGTAATAAATGAAAGTTAGATGTCTGGAAGGATTACAACCCTCCCTTCAGTACCTATCATGCCTCATTCCTGACAGAGGCAAGGAATGGGACATACTTCTATGTGAAATGCCATGATCCTGAGTTTACACAAACACTGTAAATGTGATGTTTAATGTGAACTAAAATTCTAATTCTTTTTCATGTTTTTAACTGTGTCTGTTTGCACACTGAAATATCCATGTCCAATATGAAGGCACGACCTTCTGGAACAGGTAGTGGCCATGTAGGGCAATAACTACTTCAGTTATTCCTTGTAGCTGGCTGCTACATGAAAACCAATTTTTCCCATAGTCGATGTCTACTTTGTCCTGGTAAGTCCAGCCCTTAGATATCAACTGAGCTAATGAATGACTTTTCAAAGCTGGACAAAGATACTTGAGAGCTGGGGGAGGGCTGAAAAGTGAAAGATGAGTAAAACTTCAAAGGTTTGATAAGACATAGGGTTATCTGGAAGAAACTTCTGCATTTGTTTTCCTAATCACTGTGTTGTTTGTCTGCTTACAGACGATAAAGCATTAATCACTGCCAAAGCCTTATGCAATCCCAATGGAATTCAAATTTCAACTGGTAAAACAAATAATTCATAATTGTAGCAGTGTATATACAGATGTCCTTTTCTGACATACAACACAGCGGGAAAAGTCAAAATATTATTGTTTGAAGTAAACTGACAAACTCATGTTGTGTGTTCTGTGAAGTAAGGTTTAATCAGCACATCTCTGGCTAGACTAACGTTTGTAAGTGCAAACAAAATTTATATATAGAGAACACACTTCAGCTGTGCAACCACTGATTGTAGGTGGAAGGCAGCACAAATTTCAGACAAAGATACTTGAGAGCTGGGGGAGGGCTGAAAAGTGAAAGATGAGTAAAACTTCAAAGGTTTGATAAGAACTACTCTTTGGACAAATTCAAAAGCAGTTTTACAAGCCAATTATTATTTTTTTAATATTGCTTACTTCATGGGCTTTGCTGGTTGTTTTATTAATTAAACACTTCATACTTTTTTGGGGGGGGAAAAGTACATTTTCAACAGTGATGACAGTTCACACAACTATTTTCAGAAAATTGTAAATTACTATTTGCAGCTGAAAACCAGTTCTTGACTAGGGCCAATATACTTATGTGCTTATAAATCATTTCTGTACTATTGGTAATTCAGATTCCTAAAACAGGTAGTCAGCTTTAACTAAGAATATTCTCATCCTTAGCATGAATTTAATACTTTTGCAAATCACAAATATTTTACAGTGTAAGAGCTTGACAGTTTTGGCTCTGAGCTCATAAAACATGGAATCAGAAGGAGAACTGTTCTTACATGCTCTGACATGGTGCTAACATGATTACAAGCATCATAACAGAGAGAGATAGGAAAGTTGAAAAAAAATAACTTTTTTTTCTGAAAGGAATCAGACTCTGTTTTCACTTCCTGGCTTTGCTAAAACCATCTTTGGAAACCAAGGTAAGACAAAACCTTCTTTGATTTATCCACAAAGGAAATAATCATCCAGAAAAACCTCCCTAGTCGAAAGAACTCCTTCTGTTACTTGTTTCAAGCACATCCAACTGGGGATCTTGGAGATGCTTAAGAACTACAAAGAAGGAAAAAAACATGCTTAGTGCATTCTCCTGCCATGTACACAAACACTGCCATTGTGTTGTGACAAGCACTTTGTATTTTTACACTAGTCTTGTAAGGTTATGTGAAGCTAAAGTACAGACCTGGCATAGATCTGCCAGTTCCTATTACAATAATTTTCCTCTCTGACAAAGGAAGATCTGTGGCACGCGTCCCTGTGACAGCTCTGTGATACTCAGATGTCCCTCTGGCAAACAGCAGCTGCATCACTACTGAGCATTTGGTCTGATGAGTCTGCTTAGTTTTCTGCATGAATAAAATCAAACATGGCAAGGCTGATATTAAAGTCCCTTAGTTGACTTCCTTTGAAATTGGAGGCTAAACGTTACGGTGCTGACAAACGCTTGTTCCTTTCCTCAAAAGGACCAATTTAAGGCCCAAGCTGTCCTTATTCTCCTCTATGCAAAAGTTTCCATCAGCAATGAGGATAAGATGAGGCATAATAAGAACTGTATTGCAAGTTCATACCTCAGCATGATAAGAAGAGTTTACCAGAGTCTGTGTCTTGCAGTGCTGTTAGAGAATTTTTATTGTATTCCTCAACTTCTTAGTTGTATTTGAACCATGTATCTACTGGATACACAATAGAAACTAAAAGACATTTTTATGAGCACACAGCATGACAAACAGTGGGAACTATATTTTGTACTTCAACTGTTGTTTTAAAGAAACCCTATTATTATATTAGTATATAACCACAGATATTCCTCTCCTTGTCTCTCATACTGGTTGTTATCCTTTTCCTCCTGAAACACACCCTGCCCCAAAACTACAGTTCCGGTACAGCAGTCATAAATATTTTGCAGTCAGGACTCTGCAAACCCTAGACAAAAGCACAATAAGCTGATACACAACCACTGTCTATAAGCAAAACTGGATACTTTTGGACTTTGTTTTTCTCATGGACAGTGAGTTTAATGAATTACATAGTTGAGGAGACACTGAAGCTGTTAAAATTATTCAGATAAAATTTGGTTAATAAATTTAGTTGAAATATAACAAATCTTTTCAAAATGGGTTTTATAACTCTGCCTCAAAACAGACAAACATAAAAGGACTAAGTTTAAAAGAAAAAAACCACTGAATTTAAGTTGTGCAACAGATTACAGTAACTATATCAAAATACTCCCTATCCACACACTTCTATTAATAATAGACGCAAGTCTAGTGAGCAGTAGGCATCTGCTATAAAAAACAGAAACACGCATACTAACTACCTCACAGTAAAATACCAAATGTAATGTATCTCTGTGTTAATACCTAGTTTCACTTTCAATTTTGTGTGCGTTCTAGGCTAGGCTTCTAAAAATTCTTAGAAGGTTGTTTATTTTCTTCTCTTGATTTTGTGATCAATTTGACTTTCCTAAATAGGAAAATAATTTGTGAATTGCCACTCTAAAAGTTGCAAAGCTTGTAACAATTTTCTTTAAACATGAATGATGATGAATCCTCTGCAAGACAATATGTAGATTTCCAGAATACCTTTCTGTAGCTTTAGGATTTGTGTGGTTTGTGATTTTGCAACGGAATGAATCTTCATGACTTTCAAAAGACAAGAGGTTCCTACTTCCAAAGCACAGTTACAGCCTCCTTAGCAATCAGATACAGTAATACATCACATTTTTTCATCATTTTGTCAACACATTCCACAAGGGAACTGAGGATGAATATTCCTATATGACACAGCAGGAAACTGAAAAAAAATAGAGAAGCAAAGAGAGTTGCCCATGCTACCAGCCTGGGGTGTGGTCCCCAGGGAAGTACATCACACTGACCTACGAGGTATCATGGATACTCAGTCCAGTTCTGAACACCTCACAACATATGAGTGGACAAGAACTGTGGGTTACTCACAATGTTTATCCCATACTGAGGAATCATAATAACGTGTAATGATCACATGATGCTCAGAGTATTATAAGGACTTCCCTGGATTTACCCGCATGATGATAATACACCTAGGATTATAGAGTCCAACACCCCTGCAATAGCAGTTTATTTTTAGACAACACAGAAAGGGGTATCTTGGGAAAGCTGTTCCTACTTTCTGTTTGCTTTCAAACAGGTCAAGTTCAGGATGCCTTCAATGAAAATTTTTTTGCCGTAAGAGCAAAATGCCTCATCAATTCGATATAGATGTAGCTCTGGCAAACTATCTTGCTCAGACTGTAGTTCATAGCAATAGTGCGTGATCTATTCTATCCATCTATGTCCACCAGGTTATGCACATGCCACCTGATGAAGACTTCACTGCACAGGAAAATAATCAAGGAAAAGAGTGGGAATTCCAGGACAGAAATATATGTTTTGGGTGAATACTTCTTCCTGAAAGAATGAAGGTGAGCAATCTGGGAACTTTCATCTAGAAGAACAATTTTAGCCAATTCAAATAAAGGCTTCTTCCAGGCTATTGTGACCTCTGCCGGGAGCTGATTCATTTATGGTAGGCTTCTTAATCTGCGTGATGGAATCATGATGAAGACAGCAAAGCCTCAGTGTTTTTCACAAAACAAGAGGCTTTTCCAGGTTTGTTCTTCTCATATTCTTTTTTGCAAAAGTATGTCAAGCCCTGAAACAGCTAAAGATCTAACTTCTTAATAGCTTGGACAAATGTCTTTGGGCAGGTCTTTTTTTTCTCCTTTTAATTGGAATGCATAGTTTTTTAAAATAAAGGACATTACTGAAATAGTCATAGTGTTACAGGTTAAAGGTAAAACAACAAGGAAACCTACATAGTAGTTTGGTAACACTGGAAACAGTGTTGAAAGTTTCAAAGATTTGTTTAGAACTAAAGATGGTCCCATAAAATGAATATTCCTAAATGTTAAAATATTCACTTCTGCAGTCTCTTCACTGCAACTACTACTAAACATGTACATAAAGTGATGCCTTGTCCAAAATAAGGATGAGCACACATTTTATGAAATTAAGTAATGTATCACTTTCGCATATGCTGTTGTCTGCTAGCATAATACTACTTTTCATGTCATGTCAGCCTTTTTCTTTAGCACTGGACACATGAATTAAAAAACACAAAGTGAGACTTACAGGATAAAAAATATATCTAAGTTCCTAAGCACAAAACTAAATTACAAATTTATATACAAATTTATCAAATCTAAAAGAATTATGTGTGTAAGAATATTTGCATAAATATCTTACATGCAGGTAAATTGTGTGACAGACACACAATAAGCATTAAGATTTCATAAATAAATCATGGAGGTTATCAATATATGAATAATTATCAGGAAAATAATAAAGAACGAACTAAAACAGATTATTGCTTTTAAAAGTTTTATTCTGTCTACGTAATCTTCTGTTACTCCTGATGTAAAAATCTTGCTATTGTCAAGTGAGAAGAAAACAGAATAATACCTGTAAAGATGGAATACATCACAAATTAACTTGAAACACAAAATAATATTTGACTCATAGAATATCAATATTCTTTTGCTTTTAATGTAAATTACACAATCTCAATGCAATAATCATGTTTGGCATTTTTTAGAGCATCTCACCATGATGTTCTTTTAGTTGTGGCATGCATAATCAGTGTTTGTCTTGCTATATGCACACTGAGACTCTAAGGTCTACAAGGAAAGATTCTTACAGTCTTATCTAATAATGACTGTAGTGGAATTCTCATTATAAGGACATTTTAAGTCATCTCCAAGCACTTGAAAACAATTAATGAGGATTGGGGTTTTTTTATATTTTCATTACTTCTAAGGGCTCTCAAGCCTGAAGAATTAATTTCTTGAAACTTTCAGGCATTTGATTCTGCCTAAAGAGACTCATTTCAGAGCACATTCACATATGGATATGTCCAGGCACACTCAGTACACACACATGCCAAAATATGTTCTGCATGCCACAGGGCAAATATGTGGAAGTAACTGCTCTGTGAATATTCCACTTCCACAGCTCAATGCGATTGCCTCAATCCTGCCTGGGCAAGTATCAGCTGGTACCCGAATAAATATCAGGTGGTAAGGTAAAATCAAGCTGGGAGTTATAGCCTTTTCTGGACATCTTTTAGACTTCTCATACATTTCAAAAGCAGTAGCCAATGAGCAGCAAGGAGATAGAGGAACAAGCTGATGGCCTTTATATGACCTTTGTCAGTTTTCAATACAATGTTTCAGCTCTGGTATGTCCCAACTTTAGTAGATTCCAGAAACACAGCTAAGAAACTGCAGGCAGTTATCATTAAGCCTACAAAGCAGGAAAGCTACTTAGACCATCAATGCACTGGGCAGCTATAATGACAGAGAAATCTTCATTCCTTTCTTTATCAAGAAAGTGGATACCTAGCGGAGCTTAGGTCTGGCATACACAGACTTTTGAAAGTAATAAACCACTGTACAATCCAAATAGGTGGTTGTTGCTTTGGAAAAAATCTTATATATACAAACATGCAACGGGACTACCCCAGTGTATGCTCTGCTGTTTAGAAAAGAGAGATAGAGAACTTTCCTCAGTCATTCTCCAGGCTCTGGGAAAGCACAGCAGCAATGGAGGTTCTCTGTTAAATAGGAAGGGTAATTGGCATTGCATGGGCACAGTTGGATAGGATATCTTAATTGTTAATAAGTACTATCACTAATGATCTGTAAAATTTAAGTGACGCAGTTAGTTTCAGCACTCTCAGTATATTGGTGCTGCTTTTCCTTTACTCATAGCTTCAACACCTTAAATATCTTTTATTAAAGTTGTGTAATCTATAAACTAAGTTGTCCAAAATCTTTTCTTCTTTAGGGAACATTTCCTGAACAATATGTATTTTATGTATTTGTACAGTTTCTGGATTTGCAGAAACATTTATTTAGTCCTAGACAGGACAAATCATAGCCTCGAATATGGATTCTTAATAAGAAAATTATTTGATGAAAACTCCCTGTACTCTTATACTTGATTCCATCAGAAATAAAATACTCATAAAAGCTGAAAAGCAGTTTTACTCTTGATTCTTCATTTACATTTGCTCTTCTCCTCCTGTGTTTGAAGAGTAGAAAGCAAGGGAATATGTACCATTATAAAACTGTGATGCTTCAAAATACAGTTTAATTTCTTTACCATATATTTACCTCTTTTTATAACTTTTGATAATAGTTGTGGTTGTTTTTTTTCCCAACAGCTGCAATTGTTAAAAAATTCTTGTCAAAATATTGCCAAACAGCAATCAGGGAAGGGAAGCATTTAATCTGTATTTTCTGTCATGGAACCAATAGAATGATATTTAAAATCCCGATAACAACTGGTAAAGTAGTGACAATTCTACATGTATGAAGCTAATTTTTAAAAAACATACATCATAGTAGTAGGGAGTTGCTACTTCCTCCTTAAAAACACAGAATGATATATTCCTCTTCTGGAGAAGGAACACACAAAATTTTGGTGACAGCTTCAGCAACAGACATTTCATATTTACTTTTACTTACCTGTATCTGCCTTAAAATATGAGTAAGGTATAGATTAATGCAGTACAAAATATAAAATAGTTTACAGCTTTTCAGTATCTCAGGCATGAACTCTAACTCTCCCACTTTAACCTTTTTAATCAGCATCAGATTTTGTCTTCTGATACTTTGGGTGGAATCATGGGCCTAATGTAATAAGCAAAACACTCACTGGATTCCAATGAATCTAAATATATAAATTGTCAATCTATTCATCACCTCTATAGAGAAAAAAAGGGGAAAAGGTATTACTCTTTATGTCATTGCTATAATTATCTGGGTCTCAACCCATCAGGATCTCTCAATTCATCAGTAATCTTATCTTTGATAAGAATCATATCCCAGCCTATGCAGCCACAGGAAGGTTACTGGATTGCTCTGAAATTATGCAGCTGCTTAGTGGTGGTTTCCCACATATACAGTCTTATCCAAAGCAGCTCTTTCACCTGAAGTGAAAGTGAAGGTAAGACACCTTTTCTTAGGGCCATGAATGAAAGACTTGTGGGGAGGAGGTAAAAGCTGAACTGACATTATCCTAGCTAAAAGAATAGAAGTAAGTTCTGTGAATTCTGTTTGTCGGTAGAAGCAATGCGCAGTGCAATGTCTGGGAAATTCACATGAGGCCAGAAAAAGAACATATCATCTTAGGACAGAAATAATTTTTTTTCACTTTCCAGTAATCAGATGCTGCTAAAGTGTTTTTAAAATTAAAATGTCTCTAGTTGTGTATTTGATAATTGTGCATTTGTTACCCTAGACAAAACATCTTAGGATGCTGGTTCCATATATTTACTTCATGAGTCAACACTTCTTAGATTGTCTCTTTCACACCCATGTGTATTAATGCAAGGCATATGTAGCACTCAGAACACAATTAATGTGACAAAAAGCTTTCCAGAATTTTGTCAGGAAGTTTCAGTGAAAGGGATATAGAGCTTGGGAAAGTGGTTTTACACTCCATGCAGAATGGAGATGTTCTTAAAAGGTGTACGAAAATCAGCTTAGCATTTTCCAGGTAAGAAAAAAAGAAAGTGCCAGTTTCAGATGTTTGTGGGTGAAAATGATGTCTTTTGCATGGTTGCTATCTGGTGTGCCAAGGCAGCTATGGAATTATATGTGTAAAATAGAATCACATCTACCTCGGCGCATTTTCAGTCCAAAAATTGCAGACAAAACCAGGAGGTAGCTTGTCAAAACTGAACTGACAGGTTGAAGTAAAAATGTTTGTAAACAAACTCACTCAATTTTTTTTCCTTTAAATTTATTTTGCAAATTATGTACCCATCTTGAAACTTCTTCCTACGATGTTCTGATGAAGATTGAATACTGACATAATTTTGGCAAACCAGACTGCAATATAAGACCTCTCCCGGAACAACTGACCTTTTCAGATGGCCAGTCAGCTGGAACTTGTAGAGTTATGTTGCCCCCTTCACATTTGTAGGGTAAATGTGTTTTTTTCCATGTGTAAATCCCTGTTAGAAAATGATAAAAAACTACTGTGTCTTACCCATGGGAATATGAAATTGACTAGATAGAAAACATTCATGAATTTTACAGTTTTACAGCAATCCACCTCTTTTTTCCATAAGATTTGGCATAAAACCAGTATCTTTGGACTGAGTTTTTGGATCAGGGTTTTTTTACAGTTTTTGATCGGTGTTTTCGCTAGACAGCACCAACTGTTTAAGATACATATACTTATCACACATAGATATGTTTTAGCCTTTGCACAATGTTTAGAGGCTAAAAACAATCATGAGATACTTAGCTGTACCTTCTTTATTGTCACAGCCTTCCTGTTCCTGTGACTCGTTTCCTCTAAGGAAAATGTGACGTGTTGGGTAATTTCCCATTTTCTGTTCAGAAAGGAAGTGCACAGGCCAGCCAACATTTGGCTTTTTTGCTAATTATTAGTCACAGAAGAACACCTGCAGCTTGACTTTTAGCTTGTTCTGCTGCTCAAGGACTATAACTATCAAAATGCATTGTTTAACAAGGAAAAATGTTTGACACTATACCACCTGGGAAGAAAACAACTTCTAATTTATATATAGCAGTGTAAAGGAGATTTACAGAGCAGATTAATTTAAAGGAAAGATAAGTAACCTTTTGGAATCATATGCAGAAAGCCTAATTCTTCCTAATCCAGAGTGACAAAAACTATTAGAAATGCCCCACAGGACTTTACACTCTGCTTTCATTGCAGGCACAGCCACAGTAACACTACTGCTGCAACCTGCAAGAAGAAAGCAGGAGGGGGAAAAAAAACCCTCTCATCCATTTCCTATTTCACCACTGGTTGTGTAGTGTTACACATATTAAAGCAACATATTTAATTAGTTTTCTGCCATAATGAGATGCTTTCACAAATCAAATTGCAAATAAATACAGGGAGCAGACCCAAGTACCCAGGACTTCCCAGAACACCACAAATGTTTTCACACCACAGAGGAAGAAATATGCTCTATTCAGGCTTTCTCATAGATGTAGATTTGTGGATGTAACTGTAATATAAAAGAGTACATGTTGATATTATGTATTACACAGCATCTCAACACATTAAAAAAAAAAAAAAAAGTGTGCAGACCACACAATTACATTACTTCATCTCAAGGTCATACTCTTCCTTTTCTGCCATTATCTTAATTACATGACCCGAAACAACTGTAATCTCTTGGTGACTCAGGTTACCTTCTCTGAAAACGATGATTGGGACCATTGTCCTTATCTGAATGAGTTTCATCACAAGTAGCTACTTTCAGAAAGGCTTCTTGTAGAAGCTGATTGCCTAGGCTCTTTGAAAAACAAACAAACAAACACCCTAAACCAAACAAAAAAAACCCCTCCAAACACAAAGAGAAACAAGGTCTTGCAAACGATGTTACATCCTATCCAGACAATGCAGAAAACTGTGTAAAATACTGGAGTGCTGTTTCTCTTCAAAAGCTTTGTCTTTGATTCTCCAGTGACTATAGGCAGAGCCTTGATGCCCGATTTAGAGCAGACATCAAAAATAAAGGATAATAAATCACATTTTTTGCTAACTGAAATTAAGATATAATTTAAACACTGTTCCTATGTAATATTTGTGTGCCAATAGTTCTTCCATATATGTACTTTTATTGCATTAATAAACTGTGTAGTTATAGACAAAACGTCGCCTCTTCTTTAACCTTGAATTTGGACAGCTGTGAAGCATTCAAAAAACCTCATGCTGACGTCTCTGTTTCAGCCCTGTGCTGAGCAGAATTTAGTTTACTGTTACTCATTGTACCTCATTTCATTGATGTGCCTGCTTGTCACAGCCACTGTATTCTTTCTCAGAAACAGCTCCATTTCTGGCCTTTGCGGCTGTGATACACTTCATGCCACTTTACTCCAAGAGTCCAAGATACTGCAAGGGAGAAAATGCATTTGCAAATCCCCACTGGCAAGAACTGAACTACTATTCTGGTCACACAATTACAAAAGATCCAACATATCGTTCAAAACAATCAGGTTTGATCCTGAACTCTTTACTTGGATGATGCTACCACTGGAGTCAGTAGAAATGTTGTTTGAATAAAAATGCAGATTCAGGTTTTTAGACTGTGAATTTATTTTTATAAGCATCAAGACTATATAAATACATATCAAAAAATATATAAATGCATGCATGGGGTTTGTTGAGTAGAGGCAAACTGTAAGAGCTAGGAGTGAGCATTAATCATGCAACTCCCACTGATTCAGTACAAAGCCCCTTTGTGTTTTTAGAATCGTCCCCCATCATCTACATCTTTTCCTGACTTGGTAGAGCTGTTGCAAAGGGGACATTTCCCTAGTGACAGCTGTTGTTTTACATTTTGTTTAGTTGGCAGGTTAAAACAGAAAAAGCAAAGCCTCAGGGAAACAGTGGGAAGTAGGGGGTTCAGGCAAACAGGCAGAAAACAGCATCCTCAAGATATCTCACAAGTGAAGGATGAGCAAATCTGCCAGTTATTCCAGAGAAACACGTAGTCTCCTATGTTCCTTTTCTACAGTTAGTTCAAATTATACTGCATTTGCACTGAATGCAATATTTATTTTTAATATTTTGGTTTTTGTTTTTTTTTTTAATATATTCCTTGTATAGCCATAGCCATGATCTTTTGTTCAGACAGATGCTGTTATTTGCCCATTTCACTAAAATGCAAGACCTTTACTCTGTAACAAGTAACTTTCCTGACTTTTGTGAGTTATATTAAGCTGCAGAAGACTGGTCTTTAAATCCATAATATCAAATATTTGTTCAGTACTTGCATTGCCATTTCGTTTGTCCTACAATAACCTGCAAAGGTGTAGAGACCACATTGTTAAAAAAGACGCAGTGTCCTCACAGGTGATCCTTTAAGCCAAACTCTTCCACAATACATTCAGGATTGGGCATGGTTTACACAAGTTATTGTGACTTTGCATTTATACCGACTCTGACAGAAGATACTTCAGGATTTGCACAAGATCAAATGATAGCCATGTCATGCTGCTTTGAGTGAATGTTAAGAATTTTGCTAAGTTAAGAATTTTTTAGAGTTTAGAAGGATTTAGTATCCCAAAACCTCATTTTACACTGTCTGTGGTGCATTACACTGCACAGTGAAGGTGTTTCTAAATCTATAGCATGCATCTACAGGCTTGAATTGTCCAAGCTTGGGTAGGCAAACCAAGAGAACAGTACTAAGTCTGGAGCCTGTATGTGCCAGATTTCAAATCCTGCACTCTGATGTGTAACTAGTTTAAAGCTTTTATTTTAAAAATTTCCTGAAATGAAATAACACCTCAGTATAGGACTTCTCCCCTTAGTCTTATTTCTATAGAAGGCTGAACTTCTCTGGCTTGTTGTATCCACTCTCCCACAAAAATAAGAAAGAATAATTCCAAAGTGGTTATCCAGCATGAAAAAATTCTGCAAAGGAAGTGTGAAGTTAAAGATGTATAAATGGCTCACATCACCTGCAACTAAAAATTAAGTCCAAGAGAAATGGACTCCAAGTGACTTCATTCTACCTCTGGTGTACTGTCTTTTTATGTCTCTCTACTCTTTGCTACAGGCACAGTCTGAAAATCACTTGTGTNGGACAACGACGACGACTCTTTGCTAATAAACAAGCCTTGCAATATCCACATATTACATTCTGAGATTATTTATTTCATAGAATCATAGAATGGCCAGGTTGGAAGGGACCCTAGAGATCATCTAGTTCCAACCCCCCACCATGGGCAAGGATGCCACACACTAGACCAGGTTGCTAAGGGCCGCATCCAGCCTGGCCTTGAACACTGCCAGGGATGGGACATCCACAACGTCTCTGGGCAACCTGTTCCAGTGCCTAACCACCCTCTGGGTAAGGAACTTCCTTTTAATCTCCAATCTAAATTTCCCCTCCTTAAGCTTATAAGTATTCCTCCTTGTCCTATTACAATCTGATCAGCTGAAAAGTCTCTTCTATTTTACAATCCCCCTCTAGGTACTGAAATAATTATTTGTAGTATATGCATTTGTATCAGTCACATACTGCAAATATTCTTTGGGAAGGTAATTAACATCCTCCTGACTTTCTTAGGAAGTCTTTCTTCTTGCTTTTCCTAAACTAAACACATTGCTAGAGCAAAGGCAGAACACTTACTGTGTTTCAGAACCAGTGTTTCGTTCATATCTATGGTAATGAGGATTTTTCAGTCCTAGTTCCTAGCATTATATCTATTAGTATTCCTTATCCCTTGGACATTCTTGCTCTAAATTTATCAAGCCTATAACATTTCTGCTTCAGTACACTGCAGTGCAGAAAATCTGGCAAGGTGCTACCCAGAGGCTTTAATTTCTAAGTTGCTAAGGAAACTGTACATACATAAAAAAAGGAAACAAACCTTTAAAATGATCCACCACTGTAATTTAAGCCCCTTAACAGTTTTTACAGTTTTCATGTAGTTGTGTTCTGAAGGGACTAAAACAAAAACCTTTATGACATTTGGCTAAAATATTCTGTATTCTTCAAGTGACTTTCCAATAACCGAGTTTTAATTGCACAGCACAGGATTGTGCACTGTACTTTTCAGTATCTGTCATCCTCTGGCAATTGTTATATGCTCTCATCTATTGTTGAAAAATGTGAGGAAATTAAGATGCCTTATATAACAGCTTCATGGTAGCAAAGAAATCTGGTGGAACTAAATACTTTTCCCTTTGGAACGGCCGGCACAAAACTGCATTGCCAACACCATCAACTTCATACAGTATATTTGTAAGGGACAAGATTTTTACTTCTTTTTCATAAACTGAAACATCCCTACATAAAATAATATTTTTAAAAGAGCTGCCGAAGTATCCAAAGCATCTCTTAATATCATGAGATAGTCTCTGATGAAAAAAATTATGAGTACATCCTTTACTGCCTTAAATAATTATTTCTCAAATGCAAGAGTGGCAGGAGTCAGAAGAAGCATGCAGAGGAGGTGGGGAAAACAGGAGATGAAGTGATGATAGGTAGAGAACAAAATATCTCCTACCCTCAGATGGGCTATGACATGTCACATTCAGGTTGAGAAATCACACAATTCCGAATTCTGCAGATACCTGGGGGGGTGGGCGGAGAATATGCTTTGCTGTGAGAGCCTTAGGACTTTTCTCCATGTAGAAGAAAATTCAAGCTAAGCAAGAATATGATGTACATATTCAAGAATAAGGCTATCTATGTGCATGAGGAAGCCATCCATACCTGTACATGTAGATAGTAGATAGACTTTTGAAGAGCTCAGTCCACTTCCTTCTCCATACAGTGGCATCAGATCACTTTTCACAATGTCTGCCTTCAGGAAAGATGAATTGTGGCTGCAAAAGTATCCTTTTGTTCTTTCAGTGTAGCTGAGATACATCCAAATGGTGTAACCGGTACCAGTGAACAGAAGCTAAATATAGGAAAAGAATTTAATAAGCAATACAGCACATGTTTACAAAAAGGATTACTGCCTCTCGATACAGATTAACCAAAAAGAGGAGATATGTAGGTAAATTCTCACTGGAAATACAGAAAATTTTTCCCCAGTGAGGGTGGCTGAACACTACAGCCGGCTGCCTGAAAGTTTGTGAGTTGTCTGTTCCCGGTGATTTAACTAAAAAAGCCTCTGTAGCCTAATCCATCTTTGATGTTACTCCTACTCTGAGCAGCAGATTGAATTTATAAAGGCACATTCCAGTGTAAACTATTCCAAAATGCTATGATGATCTCATTGCCTTTCCTATCTTCATATGTCTACACAGTTCTAGGTCATATTTACAAAATGAAAGTAACACTTGAACTGTGGCATGCAAAATACAGTACATGTGATGGGAAGACAGAGTAGGTGATTCAAAGTTCCCTTTTGGTTATCAGATGTATATACATACAGATTTACTGACTTAACCAACAACAACAAAAATAAAAGCAAAAAATCCACTAGTTAATACTTCCCTCCAACTGGAACATCAGCATTACAAAAATATATTTCTGTGATTTACATGATATATTACAGCACTTATGTTATCCCTTCCAGTGCCAGCAAATCTGATGATTTGTAGTACAATACCGTAGTTTGTAAGCTGCAGTCAGACATAGATGGCTTTCCTGTAAACTTCAAATAAAGGAAAGAACTAGATAGAAAAGCAGGTAGGGACAACTTTTGGTATCTGGATTTTTTGAAACATTGATTTCCATAGTGATAGGTAACCTTTTTATTAAACATGGTTGCACATATTACATTTAAAAAATCTGAAAAGAAAGAAAATATACTGATGGGGAAAAGATTTTGGTTGGGGTTTTTTGTTTGTTTGTTTGTGTTTTTTTTACTTTTTTAAGAGTGTGAGTCTAGTCTGGAAAGGGAAGAGATTTTAAAAAAGAAAGGAAACTTGTTGCTCAGTGGAGCCATTCCTGGAGAAATTCCTGTATAACAGAAAGAATAATATAAGTAAAGATGGAAAACCTTTTAAATTCCTGGATTAACAGCTACCAGCTACACTCGTTAGAAGCTTTGTAGTGTATTATTGCCCCCATAACCAAATATTTATATGAATTTCTAAAGGCACATTAAACTGCTTTTCCATCTCTTGTATACCAGAGTTATTTTTAACAGTGTGAAAGCACCATGATTCCTCACCCTTTTACCAAAGAACAGAGGGAATCTCAACAAGACAGGTTTCAGCATTGTGACAAAGTCCCGGATGAAATCTATTTAAACAGCCCCTATTCTCTTTACTATATCTTGTGTGCTACCTCCTGAAGGAGGCAACAAAACTGTGTACCTGTATATCCAGAAATACAATCTTCTGTTGGATTCCGTGAGTGGAAGATCTTCCACTTTTTAAGAGCTAAAAAAGCACAGTAAAAGAAGTTTCGCTCAAAGCCATAATACTGCAAAATTTGAAAGAGACTTTACTGCATGACAAAAGCTTCCAAATCAGTTTGAGAAATTCATAATGATTTTGAATTAACTCCCATATTACTTAACAAATGACAATTTTTACACAAAATGAAGCATTCATGAAACTCTGTCTTTGTTCCCTCTCTTGGTACAGGCCTTGCTCCACATCAAGAAGAAGGAAGGAGGTGCTATGTTCTCTCCAAGTTGAGGAGAGAATTGCTGGTGTTCCCTTATGCTCTATACTACTCAAACTCTTTGCCAAGGACATTGCCAAATCACATCATTCTGGTTCAGGGCCATAGCCCTCTGCCACATTAGGATGTTGGCGGTTGACACAAGGTTGCTGTGGTCTCTTATTATCTTCACTCAATTTAATACATCTTAATGTAAAATGCTAACAAATTGCACTCAGTTATAGTAAAGGAAGCTTCATCTGCAACATCTAGCTTCCCGGCTGTGAATGAGAAAGAGGAAATAAGCTGCATTTCTTAAAACAGAATAACCAGTTGTAAACCAACAAACACACTTTTGTTGTCTTTAGGAGATGAAGAGGTAAATCATATTGTCTACTACTGTTATCACTGTGAATTTGCTGAAGGGAAAAGAGCTCCTCCTTGGCACACAAAAGAGTATCCTGCCTGAAATGCTGACATTTCACTGCTCCTCACTAAGTGTTCTGCTTGTGCAACCCCACCAAGTTTTCCCTATGTCACTCTTGCAACCTGTTTCCTGATCATTTTGGCCTCTGCAGGAACTTGGCAAACCTCTTCTCCATGTAGGTGCTTATGTGTTATAATAAATTGTTCCTTCCCATCCATCTGCCCACCCACCCATTTAATAAATGTGCAGAAGTGACCTAGGATTTCCTCCACAGGGAAAGGACAGCAAATAATCTGAATCTGACAACAATCTCCATATTTCAGTGACTTACACACTTCCCCTACAATCATAATGGCAAAACCCTCTCACACACACTGCTGGTTGTCCAGCATAGCAATACCTCACAAATATCATCTCCTCTAGTTGCTATCCCTTGATCAAATATAGTTTTCCCCAGTTATTGTCCGTCATCATGTGGATACAACTACTAATAATCCACCAGTTCTGGTGAGCCATAAACAATAGTCTTTCTTCCCATCCAATCTCTAAAATGTATCCCAGTTTATAGATAAATTGCCCATCCCTCATATTTCTCCCACAGGCTCCAGAGTCTACATCTACAGTAATAATGCCTTGATTTCAGTGGATATTTAGCTTGAGAAGTAGGTGAAGCTTTCAATATTGGTCCTTGTACAGAAAAGTGGTAGCCTAACATGGGATTCATCTGACCATCTTAAGTTGTCCATATCCTAGTTAGCTGTTATACTAATGGGTGTTTATACTTAGTGAAGAAAGCAGGCAATCCTTGCGCATCAGTGATCTCATTCCAAATTAGTGATGAGATATTATAAAGTATAAGCCTCTCTCCATCAGCTATAGAAAGTCAGGATAACCTGTCCTGATACAGGTGTCTACAGTATAGGCAACTAACACCCCAGTGTCTCATTTCTTTTACATAAAAGGATAAACAATTACTAAACAGATGGTTAAACAAAGATACAGGATACACCGGTTTAGTGTGTATGACTCCTGATTCCACTCTTAAAGCTGATGGTAGCCACTGGAATGGTGCATTAATAGTAATACCACGCTTCATCCACTGCCAGGGAAGAGCAGCTGGTCTCTCTCATCAAAGCTTGTGAGAAAGATGATTCAGTCACTGAGAAGTTGATCAAAACCCACACAGAATAAGGCAGTACTTGCCTGTATTTGACCTTGAAGATCTGTTGCTGCTGTGAAGAGTCATGATGAGGTCATCCTTTGGCCTGTAGTTCAAAGACTGCAATTTCAGCACAGCTCTGCCTGTTGGCTGTTCACACAGTTGTGATCTTTGTAATTTTGCAAAAACTACTTCTTTATTTTCTGCGTTTTATATGTTTATAAATCTATTTCTGTTGCTTGTATGTCTAAATTTGGTACTGCAAAAAGTTCTTTTATCATCTGAAATTGTACTTACTACTTTACAATCTGTACTAGAAGAATAGAATTTAAGATAAAGAATCAAGATCCAGATATTGAAATCTTAATTCACCACTATCCAAAGTAGCTCCGAATAGTGAATGTATCACACCTCTCCTAGAAGCAGTCTTCTGGCTAAAAGAAGGGAGCTATGGAAAATGGGTCCTGTGACTAGTCTTTTTCATATCTGAAGATAAAGCAGTGCTATTTAATCATCTGGGATCAAACTGCTTAATAAAATATTCTGCAGAGGAAACACAGGATGCAAAGAAAAAAAATAGGCAGGAGATTCAAATGGTCTATAATTTGTATAAAGAAATCCTGGTATTGAATGCATTCTGAGTTAAAATATTTTGTTTCCTGCTTTAGAATAAGAAGCAGCAGGATGTGTGAGCAGATGAAAGTTCTGGGATAAAGAGTGAGTAAAGGAAGAAGACTCAGGAGAGTGAGAGGAAAAGCAGAAAAACAAGAATTAAAGATGGAAGGGGTCAAAAATATACAAGTGTTACTCAACAACTAAACTACATTAGTCTTGTTACCAATGAAGAGGATGACAAGCAAGTATATTAACTCCAGTGATGTAATTTGCTGATAATGAATGTTTGAGGATAATGGGATATTGTTTAAATATACATAGTTTCAAGCGCATTTCAAGCCAGGGGGAACAAGTATGGAAGATAGTTTGTGTGTATTAAGCAGCACTGCCTTACAACTATCTAGTTGGGTTTAATTGAGTGGTTTCCTTGGGGAAGAGAGTAGAACAGGTGGGAATTTGCTCTTCCATAAAACAAACAATAGTGACCTCTGGAATGGAAAAGGAACTATTACTCTACCAGATTCTTTGTAACTGAAGCACTGCAGATGTTAGCCTAAATCTGCCTGCACAGGGCGACCTTCCTCAGTCCAGGTTTCCCAACATAGAGCTGCCTAGTGAGCATAATATTGTGGAGAGTCTCAAAGGGGGAAGCACATAACCTTACTCTATGTCTTTAAATAGCCAACCTCCTAATACATCTGAGTGTTCTTGGCTATTTCAGTGAGTAGAAGGGATCTATAGGGAAGATCCATAGCAGAACTATATCTCAAAGAAGAGTGATCATCACTGTCCTGATCAACAGTGTCCTGTTGTTAAGGCTCCAGAAGATGGTGCTAGAAAGGACAAGACAGTGGTTCAACCATTTAGAGATGTGCTGGTACTAACTTTTAGGGAAGCATGCTAAGAGCATATTATTGAAACAAATCATCCACTGGGAGGAGGGGGAGAAAGAAGGTTGATACAGCTAAGACAGATGGAAAATTAAACGACTTGCTTCTGCCACTTGACCTCATGGAGTAAATGGATTTACCTCTTTCAAATTATTTATGTTCTCAAACAGTCATAGATTTAACATTATTTTTCACCCTTTGCTTCTTTGTGGCATTTTGTAGAGTTTGATAGAACATGTCAGAATTTTAGTTTCAGTTACTTCAGTTACTTTTTTCAGCATGTTATAATCTCAGAGTCTTGGGACTCTGTTTTAATCAGAGGCAGTACACAAGATATCTCTTTGGACTCCAGCCTTGCTTTCCACTTGGATATACCAGCACTCATGTCTAGTGACCTTCCTAGTCACTACAGGATTTTACTTCCTCTCCACTCAAACTTTCAAGAGCAGTTGGAACCTGACTTGTCACTTCTCTTTCATGATAGCATTTCTTAAACCCCACTATTATAAAAGTTAACTTCTAATTTCTGGGTCATCTGATCTAGTATTCCCCAAAACCAACTTTCTCAGAACTTCATGTTAAACTCTTCAGTCACCTAAACTCCTGGAATTCTAGAGTAGCCCTATTAATTTTAATGATGTTTCCCTAGACTTGCGGTAGTCCATGAAAAGGGTCTCATCTGGCATGAAATACCAAACCACAATACTTGTCATCTTGTCAAACTGATTTATCAATTACTACTGTCTCTTGGCTTTGGGATATTAAAAGTTGTTCTTAAATTATTGTTACCCAAAGTCTTAAATTAAGGGAGCAGTAGTGCTCTGTATGACAGAAGCACAGGGCAAGGATAGGAAGGAAGAAACCTTGAGGACCTGGTGCTGAACAGAATCACAGGAGGAAGCTTGTGCCAAGAACAGTGTGATAGTTATGAAGCCAAGGACATCAGTGGAGTCTATTACATGTTTCTGGAATGCCTGAAAGAGGAAAGGGCTCTATACTCAAGTTATAGATATACCATCTTCTTTTTTTTTATTATTTTTTTTTTCTGGAAGGAAGACTATCTTTTTTACATTGCTTCATTTACAATATCAACAAATGCTTAATTAAACACAACAGTTGTCCCTGGGGTGCTCTCTAAGGTGGAAACATTCACATATTAAACTGAAGAACAGCAACATGGCTGCTGGAATGACATTTTGTTGGAATTACCTTGCCAAGTTCTGTTTTTCACAGTGCAGAATGTCAGTGTGCTATATAGTTGGTGCACAACTATTTGACTTTTTTTTCTTAACCAGGATCTATGTTTGGAAGAAAACCCAAAATAGACGTGAGTCTTTCTGCTGGCAGCTGTGTAAGTTTTTAGATGCAAGTTTTCAGTTGAATTCTGCCAGGAACATCTGCCTCGAACTCATTTTAGTCTTACTAAAGTTGTCACGCTTCCGAAAGGAATTCCTGTTTCCCTTCTTCTCACACACATGGGCACTGCTTATCAGGGTATCTAAAGGAACACACAGATCTGTGTGGTTAAGAAAAAAAAAGATTGCTTGTCACTCATCATATCCCTTGGATGCAACAGAAAGGAAATTCATTTTAGTGAGCATTGAAACCAAACAATAGTGACTCTGCAGCTGGTTTCAGGGGTCTAATGTCAACAATACTAAACAAATTTTATCTCATTTGAGATTTATTGAAAAAGCAGGGTGTTTGATAAACAGTGGCTGACAAAAATCAAAACAATTTAGCTCAGCAAGTGAAGTGGGGTGAGAGGAGAATTGTGCTGTACATACTTTGAAACTTACCAAACAAATCTCTTTATTATAAAATATTAGCTAGTTGAAACAAAATTTCTGTTAGGGTTCATAAATAGAAATATATGTCTTTGCCTGTGCATAAGATCTACAGAATCACAGAATCACAGAATGGTTTGGATTGGAAGGGACATCTGGAGGTCATCTAGTCCAACACCCCTGCACTGGGCAGGGACATCCCCAACTAGATCAGGTTGCCCAGAGCCCTGTCAAGCCTCACCTTGAATGACTTCAGGGATGGGACCTCAACCACCTTCCTGGGCAACCTGTTCCAGCGTTCCACTACCCTCTTGGTGAGGAACTTCTTTCTAACATCCAGTCTAAATCTACTCCTCTCCAATTTAAAACCATTGCCCCTTGTCCTTTCACTACAGGCCATTGCAAACAGGCCCTCTCCAGCCTTCTTGTAAGTTCTGTTTAGGTACTGGAAAGTCACTAGTAAGTCCACCAAAGCTTTCTCTTTTCCAGGCTGAACAATCCCAACTCCCTCAGCCTGTCCTCGTAGGAGAGTTGTTCCAGCCTCCTGATCATTCTCGTGGCCCTCCTCCAGACCTGCTCCATCAGGTCCATGTCCTTTGTGTGTTGAGGGCTCCAGAACTGGTCACAGTATTCCAGGTGAGGTCTCACCAGAGCANTGTTTCCATCTCATTCTCTCCCCTTTGTTGTGCCGTGGGAGGTGTGGGGCGAGAATGTGATAGAGACCCTTGGTGGGTACCTGGCGCTTGGCCCAGGTCAACCCACCACAAGCACCCCCAAGTCCTTTTCCGCAGGGCTGCTCTCTATCTTCTCATCCCCTAGCCTGTATTGATAGTGGGGATTGTTCTGACCCTGCACTTGTTCTTGATGAAGTTCATGAGGTTCACCTGGGCCCACCTCTCCAGGTCCTTCTGGATGACACCCCACCCCTCAAACTTATCAACAGCAAGCTTAATCAATTACAAGCTTAATTATTGAGAAAAATGCCATTTTTGGAGATTAATTACATTTAAGGCTGTTAGAATGGAAAGCAATTTTCATCAAAGTTTATTCACCCCTTCAGCTAACAAACCATCCTTCTTATCTCAGAGTGACAATGTAAAAAAAACCCAAACCAGTTATTCTTTGAAGTTTTCAGAGATGATGTAGTCAAGAATTAGTTATAAAATACTTTTGCTTGCTTTTGTAAGGGCCTGTATGATCCAACTGCTTTTTCTATTCTCTACACAGGTTCTTCCTGTTTCCTTTAGCTCCCACACTACTCTTTCTTATCTTCTACTACAAATCCAGATGGCTAAGATTTAGGATAGCCCATGCTTGGCAACACTAAAGCAGAGGATGTTACGTTACCTGAAGAACAGGCAACAACTAAACAACTGAAAGCTTGCCCTCAGTGTCCACAAAAAAAGAAAACTTCTGAAAATGTCTTTTACAATATCCAAATCCCACCCTCCCAGTCATAACATCCCTGAGGATCTTTCCAGTATTTCTTAACAGCAAAATGCTTCAGGGTCATAAAATGCATCAAAAAAGCACCTCTAATGCCCACCAGCTGAAGGAATTTTCATAAAAATCGGCAGCATTTGATAGCTCACCCAAACATGGGCATGGTCAGCCACCAGTCAAACTCAGCCCAGACACTGGGCAGTACTTGGTACTGCCTGGTAGCTCTGTAGGAGCCCTTATACATGGAGATGACTGTGTCTGCTGTGTCATTTCCAGTCAAGGGACCTTGAATCAAGGCAGATGTGCAGACAAGCACATGGAAGGTTGTCAGGAACTGAAAGATTGGTGAATTGTGTGAGCTAAATCATCCCACGGAAGGAAGGGGGAGGGGGAGTGTGGAGAAACTCTCTTCCTCGAGAGGATCAAAGCCGAAAAGCAAATCCAAACTCATGAACTAAATGCAGTGTATCATCTTAGGCTACATAAATTAAATTGCTCTGAAGAACACTTCTGAGTGCCACACATATTGTTAAAACAGCATGTGGCATGGCTTTAGCTTAAATGAAATAATGTTCTCTAAAATATGACCATATGGAATGACTGGTTTTTGCCTCTGTAGTCTGTAGTCTGTGTGACCTACAGGGAAAACTCTGCATTTGGTTTCCAAGTTTGGATAAGTAAAAATTAGTTAAGTGTACCTGTTACCTAGAAGATTAAGAAAAACAGAAACATTGTTTTCTATCATCAACACAGCTGAGACCTTTTAACTGTTGCACAATTATCCCCAATTTCATGATAATATGAACTACAATGATCCCAAGTGTAAATGAGTAACCAAGGAGCTTTTGAAAGGCTGAGGAGAAGCATATTTATGGATTGATTGCATGCTATGATACTAGATAATGCTATCATACAGAGAGCAAACATTCCCTAGCTGTTACCTCATGAGATCAGTTTTACTGCTGGAGACACAGGCAGGCAGCTTAGAGGCTCTCGAAGTGTGACAGTGCTTGCTGTCACATCCAGCAATGCATTCAATGTAACTCCTCTACTTGTTTTACAATTACAGGACAGAAAGTGGGAGGTTATGTTCCCACAAATGGTATTTTAGAGTATAGAATTTTTCTGTGAACACTGCTTGCCCCCCATTTACTTCCACAGAGTGTGCACCCTATTTACCTTTAAGAGCTCACTGTCTCAAAGGTCCAAATTCTTCAGTGCAATTGTAACTGCTTTGAAAAACAAAGCAGCTTTCATCTGGTTTATTGAGCCTCTTAAGAATTTTTCTTATGTAAAGTGAAACTTGGGTAATCCACAGACATGAAATAATGCCTTGGCTCTTTGAACATTTCATATTGATGGAAAAGGGTCATTGAGGCAAATGGGACATAGTTAAACATGTCATGCTCTTAGAGTTATCTGCTTCTTGTAACTCTCTTTAGGTTGCTCTAAAAATTGATGCAGTCTTTTTCTTACAGATGTTAGATCAAGGAGTGGAGGGTAGGAAATTGAATTGCTGCCACCATTTTGCTAAAGTGCATCTCAGTTGGGACTTGGAAGATTTAGTCTCTGACTGTCAAACCTGTACCACTTAGATCATTCCCACAGACTTTGCACTCATAACTAGCTTGAGCAAATACTTCATCATTTCCAAGTACTTTTACTAGATTTGAGCAGCAACTAAAGAACAATACTTCTGAGCCAAAATAAAAATGAAAATCCCAGGCGCTCTTCTGCTGGTGCAACTTTTGCATTCATTAGTCATATTTCTATCCTGTTTGACTGTGTTATTACTATGCTCTTCCATTCTTTCTGCAGTGACTGCCTATAGTTACGCCTGATGACAGTTATTGTTTCCATTATTGTTTTGCTAGTTCAGTGCCCAGAATGGCAGACTGCTTTGCTATATGTAATAAAATTAACAAACACAACCCAAAACAAAACAAAACAAAAAAATCATAGAAAGGATCTACCCACTAAAATAACAACATGCCTCTGGCATAGGAACAGTACTGAAAACTTTCCATCCGGGAATTCTGAAGATGTTCCTGGATCCATAGAAAAGTCACATACAGAAGATTAATAGCGGTATATATTTATTTCTTAGCTCATTCCAGAAGACATGAAGAAAAAAATTGGAATAATTATGAATTACAAATAATACAGACTACACATGCCTTTATTAGTTTTTAATGAGAAAACTTCTCCTGTCCTGAAACTATACTGGAAGGCAGCAGTGATTTAACACTGAAGATGACAGTCTCCTACCAGACTGAGTTATAACTGAGGTCAAAGACTAGTCAACAGTATTGTCTTCCTCCAGGATTCAAGAACAAGGTAGCTGAGGACCCTCAGGTCTGTAACGCTGTTATTGTAATTTTTCTTTTTCTCCTATCTTCTCTAACAGAGAAGCAATGTGGGGTGGCTACACACTCCTTGGCAGTAGTGCACCTAGGTTTGATAACTGTCAGTGCTGAAAAGAAGAGTTTCTTTATTTCACTACAACCCTGGAAAATTTTGTTTATGGCAGCTGCAAAGCAATTTCTACTATGACAAAATTAAAAAGGCTTGTAGCTCCAAAAGCATCAGGAGAGTAAGATGAAAGGGTGAAGGAACACATATGCACTCACCTGCTGTGCTTCATGCTCAGAATCCCCCATGACTTATAATGCCCTTTCCAGCCCACAGAACCCTGTGTCCCATTCCTTGAGACATTTGTGCATAAACAAGCCTGACTTATTAAACCCCAAGAGTATGACTGTACCCTTCAGTGAAGGGTATATTCACCATCTTGTGTTAGACATAAGGCAAGTGCTTCAGCTGATACTCAGGGTTATCCACATAAATAATAAAAGGCATTAGTGAATCAGTCATGGTAAGTATTGAAATTTAACTTATCTCCCTTTACCAGCCATTCAGACAGTTCAAAGCTTTCTGCCTAAATTCAGGCCACCTGAGTGCCTTTAAATGAGACATTGACACTTTTACTATTGAAATTGAAGACGTTAAACAGCATTTACATTTGGAGAGTCTCCAACATAAAAACAAATTCATTTCATCTCCTCAAGAGAAAGTCACTTAGACCAAATAGAATCAAGATTCAAACTAGTCCCCAGACAATTAAAGGAAATCCTCCCAGCCCCTGAACTCAGAGAAAAAAGTACCAAAATAAAAAAAGTATTAGAGTATGTGCTAGCTTCATGGCTTGCTATGTGTTATCTTTTAACAGTTTCTGCAACATTGGAGAGTACAGTGCAATCCCATGTCATGAGTGAGGATTTAATATAAAAAATGCTAAGTCTTAGAAGATGTATTTATCTGTATTCAGATCCATATATTCCAATTTAAGTGTTGATTTAGTGTTAAACTAAAAGACAGTCCAAAGTGCTTTACAGGGAGTATGCTTAGATAGATCTCCTTCAAGTAGATCAGAAGTTTGTGTCATTGGAATGAATATTCCAAGCTCAACAATAGGTCAATTCTTGGGACTACTGGGAAAGCTGTCTTCTAAGGCTGGTTTGAACAGCTGAATTTGGTTTTCACCAGGTGATGATGTGTAAACACACTTCATAAAACTTGTGTTACAGTGTAATTACAATGGACAGATTTCCAGATATAGGTAACGTGTCCAAATATTTAATACATCTTCAGAAAAAATCAAAACAAAATACACAGGAAGAAAAAAGAGGAAGAGAAGCATTGCCCAAATAGCTCTTAATCATTGACAGGTTTGGGGCATCAACCACCTCTCTAGGAAGCCTTTGCAGTGTTTGGCCTCCTTCACAGTAAAGAAATGCTTTCCAATGTCCAGTTTAAACCTCATCTGGTGCAGCTTTGGACCATTCTTATATGTCCTATCACTGGATACCTGTCATCATCACCTTCTTCTCAACTTCACCTCCTCATGAAGCTGGAGAGAGCAATAAGGTCACCTTTTAGCCTCCTTTTCTCCAAACTAGACAAATCCAAAGTCCTTAGCCTTAACTCATAGGACATGCCTTCCAGCCATTTCACCAGCTTTGTTAGCCTCCTTTAGACACATTCAACCACCTTTACATCTTTCTTAGTTGTAAGGCACAAAAATGAACACAGTACTTATAGCGTGGTTTCACCAACATTGGATACAGTGATATAATCCCCTTTCTTGACCAGTCACTGGCTTCTTGTAAACAAGAGGAAGTGAGCAATGTGTATACCACAGCCTGTGGGAATCTTCAGATCAAAACCTCCAATGATCATAGTCATTAACGTGTTCCAATATAATGCTATTTAATACCAACATCATTGGGATGTCATCTGAACTGAAAGGTCTTTGGTGGAAGATAATGGACATAGAGAAAGTAAAAAAAAAAATCCATATTATCCATCTAAATGGGCAATACTCAGAAGTTGTACTGATAAGGAACCAGCAAAAGTAGATACATATACAGAAAGAGACAGACATTATCATTATCATCATCATCATGACTAGGCTTCGTGAATGAAGATCCGGGGAGGGCTCCATCCACGCTCTTCATAAGCGCTTTTTACAAGCACGCTGATGGCTGAAAAGGCCAATGCAGGACAGACAAGAGCGGTTGCAAAAGGCACAGCAGAAGGACTCCTTAGGATGTATCACCTGCAAGACACAATTCTTTCTACGCTGTCTTTTCTCCTCAAAAGTGATCCTGCCTGCCTTCTCAAAAACAACCACGGCATTAAAAAAAGTGTGTCTCCAGACCTCCTGATTGGAGGGCAGAGTGGACCAGTTAAGGTGATCAATATGGCCAAGGCTGAGATGTTGTTTCAGGGAGTCCTTGTATCTCCTCTTCGGGGCTCCTCTCTTGCAATAGCAAGTTCACCATAAAGCATAATCTTAGGAAGGCGGTAGTTCTTCATCCTGGAGACGTGATCTGCCCAATGCAGCTNCGCTCCAAGAGTCATAGAATCATAGAACAGTTACCGCCGGAAGAGACCTTGGAGATTATCAAGTGTAGCCTTTGTCCTAGCACTATCAACTTACTAAATGATGCCCCCCAATGCAACATCCAGCCTCTCTTAAACACCTCCAGGGATGGTGACTCAACCACCTCCCTGGGCAGCCTGTTCCAACGGCTGACAACCTTTTTGAGGAAAGAAATTCCT
>VWZO01017098.1:0-14508 GCA_013396975.1 Bucco capensis
GGCCATTCTATGATTCTATGATTCCATTCTAAGTTTGAAAAGTGTTTTTGTTTTAGATATCAAAAAGATTGGTTAACTCTATACTTAAGTGTGTACATCTTTTGTTATTTTTCCCTCCAGAAACAGACATGTTCTTTTTAGCTATCAGTATGGTAGGCACAGACTTCTCCTTGATTGGAAGGCTATTTCCTCACAGAGCCAGAGCAGAAATTAAGGTAAAAACCAAAGCGCTCAATCGAATGTCTGTTTTGCACTTCTGTTACTCACTTGCTGTTCCTGTACTTCCTGTATTAGTCTTGATAATTTTGAGGCTAATTGGCTCTGTAGCCGAGTGACAGATTTTGTTAAACATTAATTAAACTTATGTTGTAACTTATTGTAATCAATTTGTTTGCGTTGTAAAGTTTTAATAACTTATATTGATAGAAAATTTTGTTGCACTGAAGAAAGCTTATCTTGATCTGCCATTTTGTGCAGTATATTTCTTGCTTACTGAGAAAGACAAATATACCTTTGCTTTTAGAACAAGTTCAAGCGTGAGGAAAAAGCTAATGGATGGAGGATAGACAAAGCTTTCAGTAAGTAAAGTGAATGTACCTTACCCTACAGTGAGTCATTAAATGCTAGTCATCTTTTTCTCATGGTAATTTTTGTGCTTTGTCTTGCTTGAATTAATTAGAAGGAAAAGGTTTTTCTCAGTTAAGTTCAGAAGCTAGGGGTCGTTAGGTTTTTATAACAAACATTGTTCACAGTAAAGATCTTTAGGTTTAATTTCTGGCTTTTCTGATAAATATGTTTTAATAGAACCTTTCCTATATATACTCAGTTGAAGATTATTCTGATTCATGGGAATTTCTTGCAGTTACTTGTTGTGAACTGCTTCAAGAATCCTTAAAGATCTATGTGTTGAGTGAGCTACGTAAGTTCTAGAGCAGCAACTTAATACTTACCTGGTACTATGGTGCAATTTGGGTTTTTGTGACTTGTTACATTTTCTAAACTACTAAATAAGTATTGTAACCTTTTTACTCATGTTCTTTAAAATCAAGCCGCCATAATTTGTTGCCCAGAGAAGTTGTGAGTGCCCCATCCCTGGCAGTGTTCAAATTCAGTTTGGATGAGGTTTTGAGCAACCTGATCAAGTGGAAGGTGTTCTTTCCCGTGACAAGGGGGGAAACTAGGTGTTCTTTAAGGTCCCTTCCAACCCAAACCATTCTGTGATTCTGTGATAATCCATATATATATGTATGTTAACTCTAGTACCTACTTAAGTGATATAGAAAGTATTTTCAGAAAGAACTCACTTTTTAATTTAATGACATACACAACTGAAACTTTTAAAATCAACTTTGAATTTTTTTCTATTTCTTTGTTTTAATCTGACAGAAGAAAAGCGACCCTTTGATTTTGAATTCTTTGCCCAGCTGCTTGAGAAGGTCTTGGCAGATGAGGAAAAGAGGAAGCAAAAGACTGTTAAAAGCCAGAAGCCAAAGGAAAAGAAGCCATCAAGGCCTCAGAGGAAGCTAAAAGGTATGTCAAAAGAATGCTTGAGATAGCAACACATCATTGACCACTGCTCTGCAGTGCTAGCAGAGGGAGAATCATGTAGGGAATCTTTTCTTTCCCTGTTCTGGATAGGGCAAGAGGATCCTGGCTTCATAGCATAATTTTTTTTCAAATATAGTTTACTGGTGTGTGGGATAGTAATAATTGGTAGCAAGTTGGTTTCCTGAGGTGCAGAAGTGTGAGACCACACTGAGATTAGTGCTCTTCCACAGTCTGAAGCACGGATATTCATATAGAATATTCTGATTAACAGTTAAGTATCTCTATGAGTTGCTAACAGATTGACCTCTAGAACCCTTGGGCCCAAACCATGTTTTTAGCAAGTTCTGCTGTGACTTGAAATTTTTCTTACATTTAAAACCCTCTTCTTCTAATTCTTTCAGTTACAGTTTGACTTCCTAAGTATAAGGGATGTGGTTCTTTTCAGGGAATCTTGTGAAAGTTGTTCTAGTTTTCTGGTCTGCTCAAACTAAAGGATGAAGGCTATGTTTAATTACTATTGATCACCATATAGTGTCCTATTATCTTAGTACCTGTGAGAGGACCTTTTATAGATGTGCTTAAATTAAAAATGGCTAATGATTTCCTTGCTAGCTCTGTGGGGTTATTGACATATTCCCATTATCTTGTAAGTGGTATTGTGGAACAAAAGTGAACAACATTTTAATGGGTTTGGTAGCTAAGAATTAAACACTGATGACACTTCCTAAAGTTGATGTAATTACCGCTTTTCTGTAGCCTTGATCTTTGGATTTGATCAAATAAATGTTCTGAAAAGTGGAGGGAGGAGAACGTTAGAAACTTGTTAAACCTGGGAAAGAACCTGTAAATTATTAGCTAGATAATAATTCTGTTTTCTTGCATAAATAAGAGTGATTAACTACATGACATTTATTGATCGCAATTACTTTTTCATGGCTTACTTTGTGCAGCCATCATCACCTTCTTACAAAGACAGTGATGATTCTTCTCAGGAGTAGCATCATCTATTTTTCCTGCATCCAAAAGTGACTTTGTAACCTGCTGAAATTATAGGAACAAGAGCATTTACTAAATTGGCTTTCCACATCCTATATTGACTTTACCCTGGTGAGGTGTTGTCCCACGCACAGAATGTGTCTTGCATTTGGTGTTGGAGTTCATCAATGTTCAAGCTTTTCTGACTTGACAGTTAGTGACTTTTTTCTGTGGTACCTAGTGAGAGGACTAGAGGCAGTGGGAAAAAAATAACATGCAGAAAGTTCCATCTTAACATGAGGAGGAACTTTTTTCCTTTTGGGGTGGTGGAACACTGGCCCAGGCTGCCCAGGGAGCTGGTGGAGTCTGATCTCTGGAGATACCTCTGGAGATATTCCAAACCCAACAGGACACCATCCTGTGCAACCTGCTCTAGGTTCTCCTGCTCCTGCAGGGGAGTTAGACTGGATCATCTCCAGAGGTCTCTTCCAACCCCTAACATTCTGTGATTCTGTCACTGACATCTCATGGTCCTGCTTACATGTCTAACAGTAGTGTGTGAATTCACAAGATATTGCTAGTGGAAGTAATCTTTTTGATTTGTGGCAGCTAATACTCCACTAAGACTGTTAACCAGGAACCATATTGTCTCGATAGCAAAAGCTACCAGCTCAGAAGCTGCTAATGATCAAGATGATCTTCAGGAAGACAGAATTTCTGATGCAGAAACAGAAGCAGATGCTGTGACGGCTGAGAAGGAAAATGAGGAATCGTTGGGTATTTCTGATCAGATAGAAGAACAGATTACATTAGAGCCAAAAAAGAAGAGAAAGAAGAAGAGAAAAGATGATCTTGGACAGGAAGTGGAGAATTTTCCAGAAGAAATGGCTGTCCCTTCAAAAACTGCTGAAGAAGGGAAATACTCCAAGAAAAGTAAGAGGCAAAATGGTTACTTTCCAACATTCAAATACAGCTTTTAGATGAAGAGATTACAAACCTCTAAAGTGAGAACTTGTTTTGATTTATATCACTGATCTGCCTTGGGAGGTTACAGAACCATACCTTTAAAAATTAGCTTTCATATTAAATCTAAACATTCTGTTTTAGCTGAGAACGTCTCTGTTAACTTGATTTAATTCTTATTCAGCAGCAGAAAAAAAAGTGGTAGGTGATGCCAACAAAGATGATCATACCTGTAGAGAAGAGCTGAAGAGTGTTATGGAAGGAAAACAAAATGAGAGTATAGAGGAAGAGAGATCAGGGTCCAGTTTACCAGTGGATGACATAATGGAGATAGACACTGCTGTCACTTTGTGCAGGTAATGTTTGCAATCAAAAACATAGGCAAAATTAAACAGGTTTGAAGTTTTAATATTGTTTTTATTTATGCCTGTTTACCATTGTGTTAACTGGCACAGAATGGTTAGGTTTTTGGTTTCTGAGGACTGTCCTGGGTTTAATAAGCTCTTTTTAAGTTACGCTGTGTATATTCTCTGCCCTGATGGGCTGCCCTTGCAAAATTAATTTGCATTAATACTAAAGTCCCATACAAAACTACTTCAACTTGCCTTTTTTTTTAGTGTTCATGCAGACCGTTGCTTATTCTAACTCCTGGTATTTTTTCAAAACACTGCTTTTAACACTACCGTTACTCAGTAGTGCTGCTGTATACTTGGAATTTTGCATCTGATTTTAATAAGATGCTTCCTAGGTGACCGGAGTGTTGCTTGGACTTTATTTGTGCAGAAGCTGGGATGGAGGCAAGCTCTGGGGTTCAATTGTGGTCATTCTTTTACTAGAAAAAAAGTAAATGTTTTATCAAACTTGTTATATAAGGAAGTGGTAAATCAAAAAAGCTGTTAAGAAGTTGTTAGTGCTACTTCAGAATTTTGTATGTTAATCGTTTTATTTAACTGTATTGTAATTTTTTGTTATTTCATACAGATTCCCAGAAACTTCTATGTGCTCTAGTACCTCACTGGAGAAACATCTGAAGGAACAGCATTTATCTTTGAGCTCAACATAGATTGTTACAGAAGATTAGGGGAAAAGAAAAGATAAAATCTGTTTTAAAATAGTCTGCAATATTCAGATGAGGTTTTAACATAATCTTATAACAGCATTGTAAAAGTACAAAAGATGTTTTAAAGCTCATGTCGTGCCAACATCACTGAAATATTTCAGATTCTCTAGAACACATGTAGTTATTTAATGTTAAAATTGCATCATTTTTCTGTGAACAATAGCATTTTAAATAAAATACCCTATTATATTTTTATGTGCTTTTATTGATTTCAGTTTTGAAGATAGCAGTAATGCTGTACTAGAAATGAAATCTGCTAAACTGAGAACCCTAGATGTTAGAGATGATGTATCACAGGAAAGCCAGATTTCAGAGGTGCCAATTTCAAAGACTGGAAGCAAAGAAAGACAAGCTGAAGAGACCAGAGAAACACAGGTATTTTTGTATTCTATGTAGGTCTCTTATTTCTTAAGGTCTTCCTCTTCACCATCAGAAGTGAAATAAAAGCCGTCTTTTGGTTGTTTTTGAAAGGCAACAAGCCTGAGAATATCACCAAAATTTAAGTACTATCAATTTGGCTGGCTTTAGTGGGTTTTCTGTTCTATTAAATTTATTCAGAGTATACTGTGCATGCCTGACATAGACAAAAGAGCTGAACAGTTTTATTATTCAAAAGTGAAGCAGTACAATATCAACAGTGAAACCTGGGAGCAAGACTTTGCTGGTTGTGTGTGTTGGAAACTGATCTGAGCAGAAGGAGCATTGGGAGGAAACCTGTGTAAACTCTTGTCCTCTGGTACTGGCTGTCATGAGGTGCTTCAGGAAAGGTATAAGAAACTGGATCAAGATTGAGTGATATAGGTGTGGTCCAGGTATAGTCAGGTGTGTTCTAATCAAGTCCAGAGATTGAGGAGCTTCCTGAGACAGCATCTGGCTTCTTTTAAAGCCTTTGATGCACCTCTTACTTAGGACATTATCTAACTGCTTTTTAGCATTTATCTGTGCCTTTTGTGATGAGTTGCATACTATAGGCGGTAGTTAATTCCTTTATTCACTTATCAAAAAAATGTGTATTCTCTGGATTGTTTTAAGTGTGATGCCTGGTAGTTTAAGATGCACTGTACTTCCAAGGTTATGTTTCTGTTTGTCTTCTTCAAGCTATTCTTGTTTATAATGCCGCCTTTTCCTCTCTCCAACAACATTGTTTTCATACTAAAGAGATCTAGTCTTGCATTTCTCCTCATACATTCCTCTGGTCTTTCTTCTATCCTTGCATCATTGTCGTTTTTGGAATGTGCTATGCTGCTGCTTAAAGACTTAGACTGAGGGGAAATAATTACTGCTACTTCTGCTTACTAAGACAAAGAATGATCTTATGGCTAAAAGTTTGTGGTGAGAGATTAGGAAATTCTGTTAGGGTTTCCTTAATGTAGTGGGCAAATTATTTGTCCTTTAGCCTTTATTTTGGGTTCTGCTGCCTAAAATACTATCTTCATCTTAATGGAAAATCAGCTTCTTAGGATCTTTGCAAATACTAAATGTCTGTAGTTGGAAATGTTGTGACAATAAAATCTTCTGATACTAGTTGGAATAGTATTAACAAGCATCAATGAACTGAACAGAGCACTATCTGCACCAGCCTATTATAGGAGTGTCAGTAGCCTGAGTATCTAAGTACTCTGGCTGATTAATTATGGCTATTTGACATGTGTCCTGGTTTGAAGACAGTTTTGGGGGAAACCCAAATAAGAAGCCTCCCCCCTCCCACAGAAAAGGAAAGAAAATAGAATAAACCACATGCACACCCAAGGGCGAAAACGATAAAGAATAACAAGAAAAGAAAACAGTGAATTACAAAATTTGTAAATCTCCCAGCCCCCTCCCAAGCCGTGTTAGAAATTGGCAGCCCATGACCCCACTACACCCGCAGGAAACCTGCAAAACACCTGCCGCTCTGGGATGCGCCGCCACTGCTGGGATGGGTGTGGGCTGCAAGCGGCTGGCGGGGGCTATTGCGATGTGCTGCTTCCATGTGGGGACACTGCCAGGTCCTAGTGTTCCTCTACTGTGCAGTCCAGCCGGCAAAGGGGACAATCCTGCACAATCTTAGTGCCAATCCAGTGGTGTGCAGTCACAGGACAAGAGGCAGTGGGCACAAACTGAAACACAGGGGGTTCCTCCTGAGTATCAGGAGTTACTATTTCACTGTGAGAGTTACTGAGGACAGGTTACTCAAAGACATTGTGGAGTCTCCATCTTTGGCTGTCTGGACATACTATTGGGCAACCAGTTCTGGGTAGCCCTGTTTGAGCAGGGGGGATTGGACCAGGTGACTTCCAGTGATCAATTCAGGCCTCAGCCATCCTGGGAATCTTGTTCTTGCTTTTGGTTTTCCTCACAGTAAAGAGTTCCACATTTGTTGTTTCTTCTCTACAACATTTTTTTCCTTACTCAGGACAATGACATACATGACTTGCATAGACCAGAGGGAGAACAGAGTGCATCAGAAAGTGATTCTCAGTCTGAAATCATGTAAGTAGAATTGTTTTACCCTTGCATTGGTACTTGAGCTAAACTTGCTTTTACTTGATTTGGATTGACTATAGTAAGTTGGACAAGACAATAGATACTGATAACTTTTTTCATGATCAACAAAGGTTTTTTGTAGAAATTTTGATCATTGAGGTGAAAATGCTTGACTAAGATTTAAAATGTTACATAGACATGAGGAGGAAGACTAGCTAAGCTTAAAAATATCTAGGTCTTTTACAGTCAGCAAGACCAAGAGATTTCTCTGAAGGAATTCTGCCATTCTGTGAGTGAGCCTTGGTTGTGAAAGTTGATTGACAGGCTGTCTCTGTCTTGCCTGTGCTCCTCTATGAAGTTAATCTATGTGACTATTTCTTACACTTACTGCTGTAACTGAACAGTGGTGTTTAAACAAGCCTGTGCCTAAAGTTCTCATTGCTGTGAGATCAGCAACTTTCTGCTCCATGATACAATTATTTAGAGGTGTTTTAGGGATGAGCTACTAGTCAGTGCTGAATTATTTCTCAGCTTGTCTCAGTCCATTATTGAGGGACAGCTCACTCATGTTAAAAAAGCTTTATTGGTCCTGTCCTAGAAAGAATATAAGAAAGGGGAATAGCTCCCATTCTGAAGAGTATTGATAAGCTGTAGAGCTCTGTCAAACTATTGCATTGGTGAAGGGCACAGAGATTGATGTATGTGTGTACCTCATTCTTCAATAGCATATGGATGTTTGCAGTGTTTGAAAACAGTTCATACTTCTGTGAGTGAGATAGCTTTGAAAGAGGATGGAGGAATAGGAGAGACATATGGAAGGTTTCATATATAAAGCAAATCTGCTGTACTTGGGAGAAGATTTCTATTGTTTCCATTGAAATTAGTAAACCTGTGGATGCTGGCATCAATTTTGAATCCCTAGAAGAGGTATTCCTATTTATATAACAGCAAGAAACCTTTCAGTTTATTGCCTTGCTGCATTTCCTATGCAGTCTGGTGCTCTTGAAGTAAATCTTGGATCATGTAAGACTTTCAGGTTTCCCTTTAGCAGTAATATATACCACCTCTTTTTATATCTTAAGGAAAACTGAGAAGCCAGCAGGCAGAATGTGCTTGCAAAGACCTAAACCCAATTCAGTGAGATCATCTAGGAGGAGAGAAGTGGCAGCAGCCCAAGAGAAAATGGAGACTGAGACTTCCTCTCCAAACCTTGTGAATGCAGATGAAAAGGTAGAAGGAGAAGCATTGCTTAACATGCTGTGCTCTTGATGCTGTATCTGTTTTTATCATTAATGATACTGTGCACCAGTCATGTAGTATTCTGAGAACTGTGCACCTCAGAAGGGTCCAAGAGTAATATTCCTTGCCTCAATTCTAGTGCTCTGAGGAGGACAGCAGAAGAAACAGAAATGAAGGCACAGAAGTAGAGAACATGGATTTAGATACTAAATCTGAGTAAGTATTGAGATGTCTTTTCTAGTCTCTTAGAATTAAGTGACTATAATGACTGGTTTATATAGTGGTCTCAAAAAAACAACAGTAATTGTGAAGTACTACTCTTAAATTTGACATTTCCTTGGATAATCTCAAGTGGTGCTATGGTAGAAGGTATGTGCTTCTTTGGGGGGAAGTTGAGGAAAGCATTACTTAATGAAGCACCAGCTGGTTTTGGGCTGTGGGAGGGGGAAGAGGGAGGACTGATAACTATGGCTTTACTTTCCTCCCATCCTCAGTTGCCAGCTAAAATCTGGCACTTGCAGAAGCACCTATGGTATGTAGTCTGGTTAGGTTCCTCCCATGTGTGGTAACTTCCTGTCTTCTTAATGGGTAGATAAATTAAGTTTCCACACCTCTGTAAGACTAAACAAATTTTGGTTCTCACATGAAGAAACCTACATGATTTTGTGCAAATCCTTCCAAACACAACTCTATTCCAGTAAAGAAAGTTGTGTAAGTCATTAGATATTACATAGGCTTGAATATTGTGGAGTAAATGTCACTGTTGTGGATCCTTTGTGCAGAGAACCTGAAAAAACTGTAATTGCAAAGGCAGTAGTTAGAGGATATCGACAGAGATTTAAGCCTAATGTTACAAGAGCATCTGGAAGGAAAGAAGAGCCTGAAAAAGATGCAGGAAGTGATAAAATGTCTCATCCACAGCCTAAGGGGGAAACCAAAAAGGTATTTAACAGAGTAAGGTAACTGGAGAAAATGTCTTAGCTAAAAAGTTGCTGAATGTAACAGCAATGTTATCTTTTTCTTTTTACTTCTCTTTTTTTTCCTCTTGGTATGACCAGGAACCAACTATTTACTTCACCTGCAGTGACACTGTGACATTGCTTAGAGGCCTCAGCTAAGCTGGGAGCTTGTCACACAAAGAGCAGAGGCCAATAATCTTCCACGTCCTGCAGAAAATACATCTTCAGTTGTTTGATCTAGATTTTACTGCACCTTTCTGGCTATATAAATGTTATTGTCTGTCACAGGCAATCCATCTTGTATCCTGTTAATGAACCTGACCTGTTAGGTCATGCTGTACTAAATAAATGTCAGAGAGTTGATGTCTTAATGTTCTATTTCTCTTCAGAATACTGACCAGAGTAATAGGTCTGATGCTACCAGTGAAGAAGCTGCAGAAAATGATGATAGAGACTTGGAGACAGTGTCTCAGTAAGTATGTGAAAAATCAGAAGACATGAGCTGCTCTCCAGCAATTTTCCATCCCTCTCACTTCTGGCAGTATTTCATGGTGTGGTAATTACAGCAGTTTCCAAAGAAACTTCTGCAGTGAGACAGAAATTGAGGGAAGAATAGGAATCTTTTTTTAATGCATGAAGCAAATAGATTAAGCATTTTTGCTTTTAAAGAGAGTGCTTTTAAATGAGATGTCAGTCACGATAAATGCAAAAAAACCCAAACAACAGCCTTTGAACTTTAGTGCCTTAAAAACTAAACCAAACCTTCTCCACTAGCTTTATTATACTAGCTGTGATTTATTACTGGAATACATCAGTTTCAATTGAGTATTTAAACAACATGAATAAGTCTTTGTTGTTAAAGTGTAGTTAAGCGTTAGATGTCTGATATTAGGAGAAAAAATTCTCATGTGGGCAATTTAATGCATATGTCAATTAAGAAGGGTTTTTTTGGTGGATAAATGGCAGCTGTGGTGTGAAAGGAGGAATATATTTTGCAGGAGAGATTGTAAAAGACAGGAAAACAATCAAAACTGCACAAAACCCAAACAAACAAAAAACACCAACCAAAAAAGCCAACACTCCCACACCTCCCCCCAAACCCCCAAAGCAACAACAGCACCAAAAAATCCCATCAGACTTGTGTTTTCAAAGGTGGGATAGTTGAAGAGTTAGGAGTCTGGAGTTAGGTAAACTGGGTTTGTTAATCTGCTACAAAAATACTTCAGCAGTTCTTTCTTCCATTAAGATACTAAGTGATTTGGTACTCGGGGTAAAAAGGCATGGAAGCATCTCACAGTTGTAATTTGTGTCTGATATTTTTTACCTTAGTAAGATGAGGAAGTTATTTATGTATTTTCTGAATGTTTGTAGTATTTTTAACACTTCACTAAATCAAGAGTCGTTGTGGGTCAGGAAAAGGTCTGTCTAGTGTCTTATCTTTTTCCAGTGGGGAAAAGAAAAAGAGCAGGGCCAACATAGATTTAAACTTGTCAGGTATTTTTTGGGTTTCTGGCAGATACAATTCTACCTTTATTGGTCTCATGAAGTTAGTAATACGTGACTCCATTTTAGATAAGTGTATGTTAGTAAGTGTTTAAAAAAAACAACAAAAAACAACAAAAGAAAAGAATATCACTTCTCCAAGACTCCTCCCACTTTATATGTTATATGTACTTGTGGATCTTATGTATTTTACCAGGTCTAATGAAACAGCTGGTTTACAAGAAGACAGCAAACAAATTGGGCTGAAACTAACACCTCTAAAGAGAGGCAGAATGCAGAGACCAAAACCAAACCTACGAAGAGCTGTTGCAAGGCAAAAAGACCTGACAGATGGAAAAGATCCTGAAGAGGAGAAAACTGAAGGTGGCGAAGTAGAAAGAGATGTGATACAGCATAGGGATGGAAACAATGCTCCATGTCTCAGAAGTGTAAGTTTCTTGAGCAGTTGCTTAGGCATGCTGTTTTGCTGGGTCATAAGTGGAAGTCTTTAGTAACAATGATCTAGGTGCATTGTAAGCACAGTTTTTGCATGCTTGGTTTATTCTTTAAGAATAAACTGAGTTGTCATAAAAGTTTCCTCGTGCCTACACTTCAGTTCTGTTTCCCATGGATAGATGGATTATGTCTCACTTTGTTGTGATACCAGATGTGAAAAGAGAAGCACAGAATAAAAAGGTCTCTTGGAAAAGAGACCATTGTGGATAGAAATTATGTAGGAAAATAACAGATTTTTACTTTACAGTATCTAATGATATTAATTGGATGCAGAGGAAGCAAGAGAGAACTTCTTGAGTGTTTGTTTTTTTTTAAGACATACTAAAATAAACTTTTTTTCTTCCTCCTCCCAAAAGAGAGGTCAAGCAAATCTTTCATCTTAATAGAGTGAAACTTTTATTCCCTTTAGGATGTGATGATGCATGAAGACCCTCAGCCATGCAATCTGATGTTAGAAGGGGATGTTTCTTCACATTCTGAGATGAACCCAACCCATACAAGGCAACATTCCCAAGAAAAGTCCTCAGAAGCAGAAAGTGATGAAAGCGAAAAAAGATTGTCAGATGTCTTGAAACAAGTATCAGATTTCAATATGGGGTAAGGTTATTTTTCAAATGGAGAGAAGGGATGGTTCAAAACCATCAGTATCTCTAAATATTCTACACTTTTATAGTCAACTCCAGCTTAAAACAATGTATATATCTATAAAGAGATGTTTATTAAAGACAATTCCAGGCTTAAACAAAACCCCAGGAGCTTGAAAACACTAAAGTTATATGCTGCTGGATAGGAATTTGATCCTCACACTAAAAGTCCAGTTTTCAAATAAATGCATTTTTCTGATGATCAGTTCCTGTGGTTATCTTTTCCATATCGGTCCTAACAGTGCATCCCAATATTCTTATGTAAATCCCTGTATATAGGGTTTGGTTTCCTATTAAGTTATGCTTTAGAAAAAAAGCAAAACAACATGCTGGGTAGTTTTAAACATGATGAGACAAAGGCATTTTTAAAATCTTTATATTTCTCTCAAAGAGTGAATGGGGAAGTTGTAGTTATGAAATGGCATCTTTTTAACTTACCTTTGCTCAAAGTTGCACGGGTTTTTCACAGTATCACAGTATGTCGGGTTGGAAGGGACCTAGAAAGATCATCTAGTCCAACCCCCCTGCCAGAGCAGGATCACCTAGACGAGATCACACAGGAATGTGTCCAGGCAGCTCTTGAATGTCTCCAGAGAAGGAGACTCCACAGCCCTCCTGGGCAGCCTGTTCCAGTGCTCCATCACCCTTACTGTAAAGAAGTTTCTCCTTGTGTTAATACTAAACCTCCTGTGCTCCAGCTTGCTCCCATTCCCTCTTGTCCTAACATTGGATGACATTGAGAAGAGCCTGGCTCCCTCCTCCTGACACTCACCCTTAACATATTTATAAGCATTAATGAGGTCCCCTCTCAGTCTCCTCTTGTCCAGGCTGAAGAGACCCAGCTCTCTCAGCCTGTCCTCATAGGGCAGATGTTCCACTCCTTTAATGATCTTGGTGGCCCTGTGCTAGACTCTCTCCAACAGCTCCCTATCCTTCTTGAGCTGGGGGGCCCAGAACTGGACACAGTATTCCAGGTGGGGCCTAACCAGGGGAGAGTAGAGGGGGAGAATAACCTCTCTCGATCTGCTGGCCACACTCCTCTTAATGCATCCTAGGATGCCATTGGCCCTCTTGGCCACAAGGGGACATTGCTGGCTCATGGTCATCCTCCTATCCACCAGGACTCCTACATCTTTTTCCCCAGGGCTGTTTGATGTGTTTCTATTGGATCTTTTTCTCACAATGTCAGGTTTTTTTGTTACTGCTCTAAGCAAGGTAAGGGTTTCTATATTTGGCTACTGTATTGGAGACAGCTACGTGGAAGTATGTCCTGCATGACTTTGAGAACCTTTGTTGTCCCACATCCTCAATTGCTATTTTGTTTGTTTTTGTAGGGAGTCTGGTCCTCAGAAGGAGAAGGAGAAAACTGTTGTATCATCAGGTTGGCATCTGAAGAGTCGATTCCAGAGACCAAAGCCAAATATAAGAATGGCAACAAGTAGAAAGGAAGTGCTGGATGTAAATAATAAAGGTGTCACACAGAAAGATACCAACAAGGAAGCAAGTTTGACACAATCTGCCAGTGAAAGTAGCATTCTTCCTGCTACAGATGTAAGGATTCTTTTTTTTTTTTTTTTTTTGCTTTTGGATTTGTGAAATGAAATACTGATGATCTAAAAAATACAAAGTTAGTCTTCTTAGAACAGTTTTCAAAATCTAAAATTTTCTACATGAGATCCCCTGTACTTTCCACTTGGTTGTGTGTGAGGAGAAAAAAAAGACTACATCCATTCTGTGTCTTTTGTTGTATACAGATGCCTTTGTGACCTGAGGTGGCCTTGTAGAGTTAGCACTGAAGAAAGACAGGTATTCATAGAAGATGATAAAGAAGAAATCTAGATTTTAGGCTACTTGTTTGAAATAAATAAATGTGTGTTTGTCCTGGAAAGACTAGGAAGTTGTTAGAGAACAGTTACAGTCGGGGTTTTGCAGGAAATGGTTTGGAGAGCGAGTAGTGCCAAGATAATGTCTCCTTTTGGTTTAGTGTAACTTTTTCTTGCATTTACATTTTTCAGAAAGCAGGAAAATGTGAAGTCCTGCAGCCACTGGAGTCTTCAGAAAAGGAGAAGTCACTTGACTCTCAGGAGATTTCTAAGAGGCTGAATTCTAGGTCTCCAAAGTCATTTCCAAGTTCAGAGGAGGCTCAACTCAAGTGCTGTCTACCTGAAATTAACCAAGATGACACCTCAACAACTAATGCAGGGTAAGGGCTTGGCTACTTTTGTTTCTTGACTGTAACAGTTAAAGTATTTGAAAAGATCATTGTACTAGTGGATTTGGTAACTGGCAAAGAAAATATAATAAAAATAGTTAACAAAACAGTTTCTTGAAGTTTTGATACTAAATTCCAATTACTTCTATGCCAAGCATTAAATTAATGAGCACTCTTTTTACATCTGTTCTGTCATCTGAAATATTAGATTCATTTTGTGTAAGCAGAGGAATACTAGTTTGCTTTTTGGAGAAAGCATGTGAAAATTGCTTTGGCTTTTTACCAATAAGCCAAAAATTAATGGGTCCAGTGACTTTAGGTAATTTTCTTATGGAAGTAGTTAGAAAAGCAAATTCCGTTAAGAAAAGCAAGGACTGGTTTGAT
>VWZO01017100.1:0-16832 GCA_013396975.1 Bucco capensis
ACCTGGCCATTCTATGATTCTATGATCAAATCTTTGATTCTTCAGCAAATCAATGGGAAGTAGCTTTTACTGAGCTCCTGACCCAGCAATCTGCTTTCCAGAGCCTAATATGTCGGCACCACTGCTCTCCACCACATGCCAAGGTGAGAGTACTGGCTTCCTATTCACTTCTTTTTGTAGCATTGGTCACCATTGCTTATGCCTACCTCTACATCTGTGTATCGCCTAGGAAGTCTTCATCTGTAAGCGAATCCTTTACTGGAGAAAGAAACCCCAGAAGAGTGATGTGAACCTGCATCATGGCCTACTGGCTTTTCAGCCACCAAATTTCACAGGAGCATTTTTTTCTTGCAGTACCTGCCAACATGCCACCTGTAGGGAATCCGGTGTCTTACATCAAAACTCTAGCATTATGCAGGTGAGACTCACTCTACTGACTATCCTTAGACGATGATCAGTGAAATGCTCTGTGTTTAATTAAATCAAGTACTGAATGAAAAACTGTGATTTAGTTCAGCTGCAAGAAGGAAATTGCGTTCATAGACAAACAAAATGTTTTTGCAACAACTTTCAGGCACAGCTCACCTTTCTGTGATGGAAGGTACATACATACAATTAGTCAATATAGCCTGTATTCCAGCACTGATCTTGCAGTCTTCACTGACATTGCTATTTTACAACCTCTATGATCTCTTCATGTGAGTTGATATTCCAAAAGATAAAGCTGAACCCCAGAAGATTAATCTCCTTTTAAGCACCTGAATTTAAGTATGAGAGAGTGCTGTACAGGGCATACTTCAGTGCACCTAAGAGCACACTTTTTCTTTGAATCACTCTGCACATCTATTTACTCTCCCTGAAAGCACAGAACCAAGAAAGAAACTAGCCTCTTATGGCTGAAGTTTGCCTTTCCACACTCATCTGTATGGTTTCTCATATGACATGGAGTATCCTCCTGTATGAAAATATTGAATGTTTTTAATACCTCTGCTTTATGACGAAGTCTGCCAGAAACATGACAAAATGCACCCTTTGCCTTATGCTCTTGTACTTTATATTATAGACAGAACAGTTTTCTTTTTTCCAGATAGTTGCTTGTATTTTTTATTCTTCTCAGAATGAAACAAATCAAATGTCAACTTTTTTAAAAGGCCTTCTCTATTTGGCTTGATAGGATTTAAAATCACATTTTCTCTACCCAAACTGAGATGATTACCATTTTAGGTTGGCAGGATCTGTACACTCTCCAAATGACAGAAATACATTTGCAGTTTCCAAGATCCCCGAACAAGAGTTTTGTAGGGTTGTCTGCTGATGTCCAGTTATGTGAATTATATAATAACTGCTGAGTACCAACTAGATTTTTACTGTGTTGAGAACCAGGTGCTGTACACTGATCTAATCTTTACAGCGTTAGCTTACAAAAGCCATCATGATAATCCTCACTATCCCTTCCAAATCCTATAGAAAACTGTATCTTCCTTAGGATAGTATACATTTTTAGATTGTAAATATCACAACTTGCCAAAGCACTATAGGTTCATGTTTCCCCTTTGGTCTGTAATAGATCCAAAAATGTACATTCACTACAAAATTTTCTTTCTGTTTGTTAAGTTTAGAATGTCTTATACAACTGGATGTCCCCAGATATGTTAACAACAATGTACTTTGTCACTTTCCCAGTGAACAAGTTTTGGCTGCATGCTCACTCAGCCATATTTTCTGCATGTTTTTCACTGACAAATTTCTTTTTTCCCCAGATAAATTATCTCTTACCTTGATGGAAATTTTTATAGAATTGCAGATTGTCCAACAGTTTAAAGTAATGACGTAACCGTAAAACCTTCCTTTTCTTAGCATAATCAGTAGAGCCATGCTCTGTTCATCCACTGGCTTTTCTCTCTCCAGTAGAATTCTTAACCTTTGAAATCCAAGCATTGTCTCTGTGATCAGGAACTATTTATCACAGACTTGAAGGTGAACTGTATTTCTAGGGTGGGTCAATGCCTGTTGATTTTCCAGTTCTATAAATTTACTTGTCTCTTTACCTTAAAAAATTGACTAGTTTTGAGAGCAAGCCTGCTGTACCATTACCATGTCCCAGCAGTGGAACATGACTATTTGTATTTCTTCTAACCATTAGAGCACAGACATGAATCTCATCTTACAGAGCAAACCAAATCTTTTCCACAGCAAATTTATTGCTGTTTTCTTGAATGGTATTGATTCAACAAGGGCTGACTTTAAAATTAATGTAAGAGAATTTCAGATTTGCTGGTTAGCAAGTGTTTGCTCTCTGTTAGATTAGAACAAAGATCCCTCCATAGATGCAGACTTTTTCTATAGTAATAGAGATACAAACAGTAAGAAGAATATCTATGGACTCTATCCTCAACAAGTTCTTAAATTAGATTTTAGGGTTTTTTCTAATATGGACCTCAACTTTGCAAAATTTCTGTGTTCCCAAACCTGTACCCAGTATGAAAGACAATATAGGAAGATAAGTATATAAGCAGACACCATAATTTCCCAACTTTGATCACTACACTATAAATTGATATTTCTTATCTAATCCATAAAAGAGTTCTGAAAAACTGTTAATCCACATGTAGATGATAGGACCAAAATCCAGCAAAGTTCTTCCTCTATGGATGGCTGGGAGATTATCCAATTCTGAGCATTCTCGGTTCTGTTTTTGCTCACGGAAATTCCTTTTTGTTTTCTGTGTCTAAAATAATCTCTTAAATGACATTGGTTCTTGTTCAAAAACTGAAATGCATACCAAGATACCGTGTTTGAGCAAACAAGGAATGGCCTTCAAACATGGTGTGAGGCATTATGTAGGACAAATCACTTTGTATTATCTCAAAGCTGGCATTACCACAATAATGTTTTTCCATTGCCCTTTGGATTAGTTTCTATTTTTCAATACATGTTTTTGAAGCCAACTGTAGAATACAAAATTAAACCTAAGACCAGTGCCAAGTTACCATGTGTCAATGTCAATTGATAAAAATCCTTTAAATCTCTGTTTCCAATCTGGTCTAAATGTAAGGTGGCATTGAACTGATGATCACCCTCATTTTTAGAGCAGCTGTAAACTCACATTCTGACCACCCATATCAATATCTCCTATCACAACACAGCTCGCAGCTTTCCAACCCAGTTACTCTGTGCCCTGCATATTCAAAATTCTACCTGTCACCATAGTCACAAGGCTTTGGGCACCTAATGACTTAGGCAGTGTCAAAGCAAATGCTGTGTCTAGAAAGCCCAGTAATACTCATATGTTGACCACAGTTTACAATATAAAAGTGAACTAGACTTTATAGATCTTTTATTGTCCAATTCTAAACATCATGAGAGGTAATATGACATTTCCAGAGGCTGGATGAAATATATGTGTGTTAGTGCATGAGGGCGTGTTTTTCCCTTCGTATTTTTAGATGAAACATGGGGGGATGACAAGGATTGATGGAAATTCCTTGAAGATTTTGACAAAACCCTAAGGAGTGAGATCTCAGCACTTCTAGTTTTTTGGCTACTGATGTTTATTTAGGTGTTTTGCACTTAGCCTTATACCTGGCTCTTAGTAGGTCAGTGAATCATAGACCTTTCTTTTTCTTGGATTTATAAGATTGCTTTTGAATCCTAGATTGGAAGAGTTTTTTGTTCTCCCCACTTAAATGTATGTAATCATCAAGGAAGAAACCTTTTTCCTCTTAGCTAGCACTTATATGATTCATTGTTTCAGATTTTTTATATTAAAAATAATACCCCTTACCACCTGGCCACTAGTTGTCAAAAACATTCACCAAATGAAGAGAGATTGATTTGCAGTCCATATCTGGAGGAGTTTCAACTGCTATAATCTCCCAAGCTACAGGTTTCATGTTTAAGCTACTTTTCAATTACTCTGTATTGGGAAGCTACTAATAGCTCACAAGTCAGAAGTTTCACATAGAGCATATCTTTAAAGATGAACCTCCACAAACTCAATTTGTAAGGCAGCCTTCCCAGCAGTAAATTGCACATTTATTAGCTATATTAAAACTCAACCCAATTATTAGCATCTTGGCTCATATTCCAAAGCCCTTTATTTGGTGAATGATAATTCACAACCCATTTTGTCCTTTTGGAGACCAATTAGGGGAAGAGATTGCGGATCTCTGTGGCCAAACCCACTTGAGTAAGTTTGCCTTACAGTTACATTTGAGATTTCAGTTTGTTTCTCTGCCTACTAGACAATCCAGTAGAATTCATTTATCAAGATACAAGCAAAAGCAATGGGACTGATTTTGGCACTGTCAAAATAGATGATCTCCTTCTGGTGTGCAAATTTTAATTTTTTTATCTAGGTGAAGGACTTTTACTAGCATGCCCCATTAAGAAACAGCAGGTTTGTAGTGGCTCTGTTCAATCTTTTGACGCAATTGCTGTCTATCTGAATTGCTTATAGTAAACTCACATCGTTTAATTTATTTTAGCTTTGAATGTGTTACTGGTTTAAATAAAAGCATGTAGAACAAAGATGATACTTCTTTTCACTGTCACAAGTTTTGTGATGGAAGGTCATCTCTGCTTGCAAAACTGTTTCTCTCAGTACACTGCTGCAAGTGATTCAGCCAACACAGCTTACATAGGATGTACTTTGTCATCATCAGACATTTCAAGTCCAATTCATCTTCAAACTTGCCAGTTTCTGGTTTTTTGTTTTTTTTTTTTTTTTTTTCCCCTGGAAATGTTCAGTGCTACACAGTGAATCAGGAAAAATATTTCTGTTAAAGGTTGTTCCTTCTCTGAAATTTCAGCTATCCTCTCACATCTTCAAACATGCACCTGGATCTTTTACAAGTTCTAGTTATCTAATGAAGCCTTCCTTTTTTTCACAGGAACAGGCCATCCAGTATTACAGAATGATTGAATGGTTGAGGTTTGGAGGGACATCTGGAGGTCATCTGGCCAAAATCTCTGCCCAAGTAGGGTCCTTCTAGAGCCAGTTGGCCAGGACCATGTCCAATCAGCTTTTGAGTATTACTGAGGATGGAGATTGCACAACATCTATGGACAACCTGTTCCAGTGCTTGGTCACCCTCACAGCAAAAGTGTGTTTCCTGATGTGCAGGAAGAATCTTCAGTGTTTTAGTTCGTGCCTATTGTCTCTTGCACTGTCATTGGGCACCACTGAAAAGAGCCTGTCTCTGTATTCTTTATAACCTCACTTGAGATATTTATATACTTTGGTAAGATTCCCTCTTGAGCCTTCTCCTCTCCTCTACCTTCTTTTGTAAGACAAAATTAATACTTTTGGCTGATTTTTGCTGCTGCAAATTCTTAGTATTATGACAGAGTACTTATCCTAAAATAAATAGGACAACAAATGGAATCTCTGCTTTATATTCTGTCATATATACAACTCAGTACAATTCAGATAACCTGTTAGTAAAAAAAATACTTTACTGATAACTGGAATTAGTGAAATATGTTCTGTCCAGATGGTCCTTGGTCATGCTGATATTAATAGATTAGGATGACCTTTAAAAGATGAAGGGGTGCTTGAAATTGGACCCATACCCATTGTTGTCTGCTGCAGTTAGATGTTATATACCTTTTTTTTTTTAATCTTGAAGCATCAGCTTTAAACATATGGGGATTTACACAGTGTATGTACACTATACTTATAGTTATGACTCTGCAGTCTAAAACCAAACAGCTTCATGCACTGACAGAAATTTCTACTAATTGTTTGTGCAACTAATTATGCTCAAGCTCCATTAACATTTTAGGAAGCAAACTTGTAAAGCATCTATACCTGTTCAACTTTTTATCTATAATTACAGAACATTAGCATTAAATTATTTTCTTGAACTGTTGTTTAGTCTTTCTAATGATGCATTTGTTAATTTAATTTAAAGAAACAGCTTCCATTCCATTACTCAAATGCTTAAAGAGAAATTAGATGAATTCAAGTAAAAAAAAAATTCTAGAATTTTATACCTATTATTTTCTGATGAGTCAGTACATTTGTTTTGTAAAAGAAAAGCTACCCATTCCCTTCCCTTCCCACACTGTGCAATTACATGTTTATTTCTTTGAAGATACCATCTAACTTAATTCTCTTTAGCAACTATGAAATAAGGACCGTCTGGACAGAACATATTTCACTAATTCCAGTTATCAGTAAAGTATTTTTTTTACTAACAGGTTATCTGAATTGTACTGAGTTGTATATATGACAGAATATAAAGCAGAGATTCCATTTGTTGTCCTATTTATTTTAGGATAAGTACTCTGTCATAATCAGGTTGCTAGATCCCTGTCCAGTCTGACCTTGGATGTTTCCAGGGATGGGGCATCCACTACCTCTCTGGGCAACCTGTGCCAGTGCTTCATCACCCTCACTGTGACAGATTTCCTCCTTGTATCTAGTCTAAATCTCCCTTCCTTTAGTTTAAAGCCATTATCCTTTGTTCTAACACAACAGGCCTTTCTAAAAAGACTGTCTCCATCTTTCTTATAGGCTCCCTTTAAGTACTGATAGGCTGCAAACAGAAATAGGCTATTCTATTTCTCTATTACTTTACAGGAATGCTGTCTTTTTTGAAAGAATCACTTAAATGGCTTTAACATTTTTGATTTTCTACAAAATACTTACCAAAAAGAATACTTCTTGTTTTGTGCTTTTGTTTTTGTTTCTCTCTTTTAGGAACAGAACTTGAACCCTTCTGGTTGCTTGTAGGGCTTAGTGGTTAAGATCAGAAAGACAATCACCTTCTTGTCTAGGATACATGTAACAGGAGCACAGGCAGTCAGGACTTACTGATGCACATTTGGAACCCATTTTGTTCAGTATTTTATGCCTTTTATTTTTCTATACCACTGCAAAGTCTTCCCTTCTCCAAAAAAACCCTATTCTCCCAGCCTTCATTCTTAGGACAGGTGTTTCAACCACCTGATCACTTTTGTGGCCCTCCTCTGGACCTGCTCCAACAGGTTCACGTCCCTGTTATGCTGAGGACTCCAGAGCTGGACACAGTACTGTAGGTGAGGTCTCACCAGAGTGGAGTAGAGGGGATATCTACCTTCTTAAAGGAGGCATGCTCATTGTTTCTCTATTTTTTTTTTTTTAAATATTTTACATTAGCTATGGATAAGGCATTAATGACACTGATCATATCTCACAATAACATTATTTTTTATTAGAGATCTTATTTTACATATCCCCATAAGATATAAAAACTTCCAAGAGAAAAATATCAAAAACCTTTAGTTGAAACCAGTTTGTTTCAGACAATGTGAGAAAAAAAATTACAGTACAGGTAGAACTCTGGTATGGAAAGTAATTACAAGGTTTTAAACCATTTCTTACACAGCATTGTCTTTAAAATCATACTCGAAGGTAAGAATGCTTGGTTCTCCTAACCAGTAGTTATAAACCGAGCAGCTATAAAGATAGGAAAAAACCCCCAAATTATATGATTAAATTAGATAGCCAATACACAGGAAAAAAACCCAAACAAACCAGGAACTCAATTCAAATATCCATTGTAACAAAAATAGAGTGTAAGAATTCAGAAAGTGTTGTTGAAAAAAAGCCCCAAATCAAACCCACTGACAGCCACATTCTGAACCAGTTAAAGCAAAATTTATTATCAGATTCTGACTTAGTTATTGATTTCAGGAAAGGATACCAAATTGAAGGCTGTTTTTTTGTTACATAAAATACGCAAGACAAAGGAACAAAGATTAAATCTGCTGGTTAAGGAAGATTCAGGCATCATGATTGTACAGCTAATGATAAAAGACTGAATGCTATATGAAACATCTTTTGGAAGCAATTCTAATAGGCAAAATACTTTAATAAAACTATTGCATCACAATTTTAGTTCTGTGCGTAACAAAACTGGAACCATACTTTGAAAGCTCTTTTGAACAGAACACATAAAAGTCTCTGAAGCATTTTAATTCTGAAGATGTAACAAAATAAATGTGAGAAATTTCTGCTGGTAAGTCTACCAAGCTTTGAGTTCCAACAAAAAAGCCCAGTATTTTCAAATACTACAGCTAGGAAAAGTTACAGTACATGTTTATTGCATGGAAACATCCATTTATTGGATCCAGCTGTTTCTTCCATTTGTAGTTAGTGGTTCTTATGTTTTTAATATAACTTGTACTAGATCCTAATAACTATTCCTTTAATTACAAAACACACAATGGATTGAATTAAGTAGGGAAATCTGAACAATCTCAACAGAGATCCAACCTGTGACAATGCATGAAATCAAAGTTTCATTTTCTTTTAAGATAACCTCTAGCTACACGGTATAATTTGATATACTATGTAATAACAATGATGAAATGAAATACAGTAGGCAATTCTAGAGTTAGAAAATAACACATCTTTTTACCAGTTATGATGACTTTTTATGCATTATCATTAAGCAATGATGCATGGAAAAAATAAAGCATATGCAAGAGATAGAGGAAAGTTCTGAAGATAAAATGAAAACTGGGAAAATGGATCATAGTCAAGCGCATATTTATATATATCTTAACTATCAACAGCAGCTCTACTTAAGGAACTATTTTTCATACTTGAAATTTTCACATTTCAGCACAAAATATGGATTACTTAATACATGAAAACAAAACAAGAAGTAACACTCCATTCTTCAGTAATGTGAACACTGGCAATGTGATGTTGCAAGTTTGGAAAATGTTGTTTAAAATACAGGCATGTGATTCTGAATTCAACAGGTCACCACAGTCTGTGACATGCAAGCACGTTTTGATGGGTTTCCAAACTGTCTTGCTTACTATCAACTCTTCATCAAGTTGCAATTTCCTTGAAAGCAGCTGAATTTAGATATTACAGTAATTTTTTGTTGTCTGTTTCATGTTATGACATCATTTTAATACATTCAAATAGTCAAAATGTTCAGAATAAGATAGCACAAACTTGGTGTAGGAGGACATAGATCAGAATGTGGCCAGCATTGTCAAATAGGAGATACACAGCTTAAGTATTATATAAACTACCTTTCCCCAAAAAACATTAAGATAGACACCAAAACTGTAACAAGACTTAATAAAAAATAAGGCACATTTATCTTGATATGGTAATCTTGAAATAGAAAATTCATTTCAGAGAACATCAGTATCTAAATGAGTTTTATAAAAAATCCTGTATTCATGATAATTACGGACATTTCTCACCACATATGATAATGGAATAATTGCACATATCCCAGTGTGTCAAGTAACAAAATGGGAGTTTTATTAAACATTGCCATTGTAAAATTATTCTGTAGGTGAGTGTTTTCCTATTTACACAACTCAGGTGAATGGCAGAAGTATTAGAATCCACCATCATTTATCACAAGTACTGCAGGCTTTCATTTTACCACAATTAATAATCCCCCTTGTGTTGAATAAATTGAAATTAATTGTGGAATACAGATTACTGTCATTTATATAAATGATTGTAAATATTTGGACATTAGCTATTACACAAGAACATTTGTTTTCATTTTATTTCCAAGCTGCATCAAAACTTTCTACACCTAATTATTTGCCCATAGATTCACCAAGGATCAGCAAAGAAGGCTGTTTAAAACCGAATCCCCTCTTTACGAAAAACAAAATGCCAGAAATATCATTAGATAGCATTTAACCTGAGACTGAATCTGTTGAGAAGTTAACATCCTTAGAAATTTCTTCACTTGTTGCATTAACCTACACTGATGTTGCTATTTTATGAAAAAACAAAAAATCAAAAAAACAACCCCCCCCCACAACCCAACCAACCAAACCAACAACAACAAAAATCCAAACTAACCAAACAAAACCCAGAAAAACTCTGAAAAGTTGCTTGCAACATGGCTTTTCACTGTGTTGGTCAAAAAAATTATAGAATGCATGTTTTTCTCACAGTATCCAGAAGCTGGAATAACAACAATGTGCTTCTTATTGCACGTGACATTTAGAGAAGATAAAATTGCATATTCTTCTCCATCTGAGTATTAAAGCCAGATTTCATCTTAGCCGAATTTGGAACGTATTTATCTCCATAGAACTCATACTTATTTCACTTATATTTCTGGCATCTGGAGGTGAATGCATCAAAGATAAAGATGTAGGTGTAAGATTTTCCACTCTGAATTTGTTGAAGAGTTTATGCACCTTTATCTGTGGGGGAAAAAAACACCTACATTTAGAAGATATGGCATATACCTTAAAATTGACTTTAACACAATCTCTAACAATGATCCAAATGATACATATCATTATATGTATCAGCACAGCAATTCTTAGACCAAATATTCTAAGTGCCATGTCTCGAATGCTATACACTAAATTAGATCTTTTTAGGCAGTGTTCATTTACCATATTTTAAAGCATGCAAGTTAAAAAAATCTGAGCAGAAATAATTGGTTTAAAACTCTTCTTGTTTCTAAACAAAAGAAAACGTACTCTTCTGCTTAAAGAAAATGCCAAACCTATTTTAAAATTTGATTACAATATTTCTACAGATTCAAAACCACCCACTCCATCTGTAACCCCAGAACAAAGTTGTATAATTTGTATTTCATAATTTTATGTATCACATCAATTCTATAGCAATTGCAAAACACTCAGATATCTGCAATGGTGTATGTCATGTAAGTGAGCGTACGCAGACAAAGGAACCGCTATAATAAGCAACGTTTTTCAAAATAACAGTCACATTATTTGTGGATATGCTAATAATATTCAAAAGATTATTGTAATAATCCTTTAAATCTTCAAATATGTAATTTGACTCTTTTTTTTTACTTAGTAAAGGTCTAAAACACTGTTAGAAAATTACTTACAAAATACTGATCCGTGTTATATGAAAAAAACATTTGCAAGAAATGAGACTAAAGCTGACATAGAAGTTTACTTATTGGTGCTTATGTGGGCATTCCCACATACGAGGACATCCATATCTATCAAATGGAAAACAGCTTTCAAGATAAATTTAACTACTATTCTGAAAGTACAACTTTTGAGAAATAACTACCTAGACTTCACCCTACAATTTGACTTAAATACTATTTTTTCTGCAACACTTGTAAGGGAAGCTACCCATAAAATATCAGTATACCTTTCCCTGAGTAGTAGAACAGAGAAGACCTATATCTCTGTTTAAAAATCTACAGTCAAATCCCTTTCTGTGAAGAATCAGAGCAGCTTCATCAGATGGCTCAGTATCTACCTACAAATAAACAAAACAAAAAAATTACTCAGAAAGCAGCAGAGCTAGAAAGACATGTTAGGACCTCATAAAATAATCATTATGCTACAGTAATAGAGTCACTTATGCCTTAAACAATGCTCAGCCTAGACAGAAGTCATGTTTCCTTTAATGTTTTTTAAGAATAAACAAAGAACTAAACAATAAAGAGTTTAGAAATTCAAAGTACCACATAATACAAATGGAAGTTGTTAACCAAGAAGTTTGAAGCTCAACAGATGTTCATATACAGCCTCAGAATTTAAGTTGTATTAAATGGCTTCCCAGAAAAATTATATGGCAAAACCAATAACAAACTAGAAATCATATGCTAATTACAATAGCCAAGTTTTAAATACTCATTGTGACTAATGAAGCTTTCATTTTGATAAGCTGCCCTCTCAAGTCTAACTCAGCTGCACCATAGGATACAGCCCTGGAGGAAAGAGGGGCCCCAAGCAAACCGGTTAATCTCCAACGATCACTTCATCAAAGCTCAGGAGCAATGCATCCTGATAAAGACGGAGTCTGACAAAACTACTAGTAGGCTGGCAAGAACAAGGAGCTCCTGGAAAAGCTCAAAACACAAAAAGGAAGCATAGAGAAGGTGAAAGCGAGGACAAGTAGCCTGCGAGGAATACAGAGAAATTGTCCAAGCAGCCAGAGATCAGGTTAGGAAAGCCAAACCCCTGACAGAATTACATCTGTCCAGAGACATCAAAGGCAATGAGAAAGGCTTCTACAGGGCAAGTCAGTGATAAAAGAAAGACCCAACAAAATGTGGGGCCTCTCTGGAAGGCAACAGGAGACCTAGTTACCTAGGATATGGAGTAGGCTGAGGTACTCAACTTTTTTGCTTCAGTCTTCACTGGCAAGTGCTGAAGCCACACTGCCCAAGTTGCAGAAGGCAAACTGAAGAGTCGCCCACTGTAGGAAATCAGGTTTGATACCATGTAAGGAACCTGAAAGTGCAGAATTCCACGGGATGTGATGAGATGTACACAAGGACCCTCAGAGAACTAGCAGATGAAGTTGCTAAGCCACTATCCATCATATTTGAGAAGCTGTGGCAGTCCAGTGAAGTTTCCACAGACTAGGAAAGAGGACACATAACTCTCAATTTAAAAAAGGCAGAAAGAAAGGAAAACTAGGGGATCTACAGGTCAGTCAGTCTCACCTCCATGCCTTGCAGATCACGGAGTGCATGAGGTGGTACTAACACCTTGACCATCCCTGGGCTGCATTGCAAGGTTCGATCCTAGGCCTCTTTCCCTTCCATCCCTGGGCTGCTTTGTGAAATTGCTTCTTGGGATCCTTTGCAAAAATAGTCCCAGCCACTGTGCTGGTTAAAGTTTCAAAATACAGGAGGCTGGGGAAACTAAAGTTTTAAAATGTGCAAAGCTGGGAGAGCTTAGTACTTTCTGATTCTGATGACTTCTGTACCTCCCAGAGCTATGTTTAATGAATTAAGACAGTTGGACACCTAACCATATGTACTACTACTGAATAAACAGAAATGTGCCAACAGAAAACAATGGACGCCTTGAAGAAGAGCCAAGCTCACCTGACAAAATTAATGGCCACAGCAGAAAAGTGTTAGTGTAGTACTGACCCAAGTTAATCACCTTGCAATCCTATATATACTGATCCTAAAGTGAGGCAGGCCCATTGGAGCTCTCTGGGATCTCAGCAGGTTGAGTTTCATTACGTCCCCCTGAGCTGGGATGCTCTCAGGCTTGACTTTGATCATCCACTGGTAAAGTCGACAAAAGGAAGCACCATCTGCTTGATGCCTAAAGATTTGGGTATATTCTGTAGATTTCTAGGATTATTAGAGACATATGAAGCTTCCTGAATTGTTCATATATTAGAAGCCACTAGGCCTGTTCCTAAAGGACTGTTTTGGACTTTCCCATGCCTTGCCAAGGATATGGTGTTTTGAAGAAGCCACCTGCAGATACCCTGAAGACAAAACAACAGAAGAGGGCCAAGCCCCACGTGGGCCCTCTTCGAGGGGCCGAGCTGAAGACCACTGGGGGTGGGCCATTGATACACCTAGTGCCAGGGTTGGCTATAGTTATCAATATGTTAATTACCAGTAAAAATCTATAAAAGGTGTAATCCCTTGGGGCGGGCACGCCCATCCATATTGAACATCTTGAAGGTGTGGAAGCTTCCAATTAAAGGTAACTCTATCTTTCTCCATTAACTCCGTTCCAAGTGCCTATTTTCCAGAATTTTCGGCATCATGCTTGTGGTATCTGACAAAATGAATCATCACTGTCCTTCTGCAAAGACTGACAATAGGGAAGTCTGCTTGCAGTAAGCCAGTGAGGGAGAAGTGACTATTCACAATCCCTAGGACTTCTGTGAAAAATCCTAGAGATTCCTTGGTGCCCGAATTTACTATAATCTGCAGTAAGGCAACATCTTAAATGGAGGTTAACCTGTATACCTCTATATAGCTCTCTGTGTATGTGTGTGATTTGCTCGTTTAGTGAGCTTTGTTATAGGAATCACTGTACTTACTATAACCAATTACTCATTTTGACTGATACTGTCATTTTAAAAGTTATCACAACAGTAGTAAAGCATTTAAATGGCTGCTATCCCTTTAAATTGCTGCTATGACAAGTTTACATAAAAGAGCATTAAGTTAGAACACCACACAGAAGTCCCAATACTCAAATCCTCTTAGTCACAGGCCATTGATCAGGTCTGGGACTAGAGGTAGATCTGACCTTATTCTCCAAGGTAGTTCAAAGGCATGGGGGTCTATTCTGAACCTTGGGACTGAGCAGGAGGATTTCTATTATCTCTTACATTCCAAATTATCCCTGATATTCTTAGTCATAACCACTGAATGAGTCTAAGATTCAGGTTCGCCTAGACTCTCCTCTGAGAAGGAACTCAAGAGAACAAGTGGATCCATTCTAAAAAGCTGGTAACTCAACAGGAGGGCCACCCTTATCCCTTCTATTTCTAGTCCCTGTGAAAACTACCCTAGCCTAATTCCAAATAACCTTCACTGTGTGTATATATTTGCACAAATGTTTTTATCCAGTCATGTTAATGTTTATAGCAAGTAATGTAGCAGCCTTGCCATCAAATTGAACCTCAAATAACCTTTGTTGATTTTGCTACAATATCAAATTAATTTGAGCTTTGACGAATTATTATTCTACCTTAATAAACTGTACTACTTCCTTTATTGGGTGAGGTCAAATTCACTCATTCCATGGCAAGCAGAGCCCTAAAACAGGAGCCCATAACAAGACAGTGAATCCTCCTAGCATATGGAAAATAAGGAGGTGATTGGTGACAGCCAACATGGCTTCACTAAGGTGAAGCATGCCTAACAAATTTGATGGCCTTCTAAAATGGGGTTGCAGCACTGGTGAATAAGGAAAGAGCAACTGGCATCACTTGCCTGGACTTGTACAAAACATTTGGCACTGTCCCACAAAACATCCTTGTCTCTAAATTGGAGAGACCTCAGTTTGACAGATGGATCACTCAGTGTGATAAATTGGCTCGATGGCTGGACTCTATAAAGAGTTGTGGTCAATGGCTCAATGTGCAAGTGGAGACCAGTGATGAGTGACATTCCTCAAGGGTCAGTTTTGGGACTAGTGCTGTTTAACATCTTTGTTGGAAACATGGACAGTGGGATTGAGTGCACCCTCTGGATGTTTTCAACTCGCCATCCAGAGGGACCTACACAGGCTTGAGAGGTGGGCCCATGAGAACCTCATGTAGTTCCACAAGGCCAAATGAAAGGTCCTGCATTTGTGTCAGGGCAACCTCAAGGACAAACACAGGCTAGGTGATGAGCAGATTGATAGCAGCCCAGTGAAGAAAGATGTGGGGGTGTTTGTGGATGAAAAACTGAGTATCAGCCAGCAATGTGTGCTCGCAGTCCACAAAGCCTACTGTATCCTGGGCTACGTCAAGAGAAGTGTGGCTAGCAGGCTGAAGTAGGTGATTTCTGCCACTCTGTCCACTCTGCTAAGACTCCACCTGGAGTACCGTTTTCAGCTCTGGCTCCTCCAGCACAAGAAGAACGCAGACCTTAATATCCTTAAGTGGATCCAGAGGAAGGCCATGAAGATGATCGAAGTGGTGGAGCACTTGCCCTGTGAAGAGAGGCTGACAGAGTAGCAGCCTAAGCATCTGTCCATGGCAGGGGTTTGACACTAGGTGGTCTTTAAGGTCTATTCCTACTCAAACCATTCTATGCTGATTAAGGTGTACATGAAAATGTACATTAGAATTTATTTGATATTTGTATTTTATGTCTACAGTGAAGACATACAGTTCTTTTGAGCCTTAACAGGCATCAAAGAGTAATTCAAGAGTAGCCCACAATCTCAGCTTTCTACTTTGGACTGAATCACTAAAATCACTGGGACAAATGGTCAAAAGGATAGCAAAGAAATGCCTCAAGCACTTTAGAAAACTAAGTCATAGCCCGGAATTGTGAGGAAAACTTCAATTTACACATAAACATTTTTTTCCTTTTGCAGTAAGATGTATAAAGCCAGTCTTGTATAGCAAGAGTAACAGAAAATAGATTTTTTATATTATAGATGTACACGCAATCTAGCTTCATAATACGAGTGGCACATGAAAAGACACCCTTCATGCTGCGAGCTGCTTGCTGTATCACTATGCTTACCATAGTTATTTACCGTCTACGATGCATTTCTTTCTTTCTTTCTTGTTTTACAGTCTTCAGCTCTTCATCTCATTACATATGTAAGACCATAAAAAGATGTTTCTACATGCAATCACGCCAGCTCCTTGCACTGGTTTTCACTAATTTATTTCTGGTTTATTTGTGTCTGTAGTGGTGCTTTTAAGTCTCTGTCATGAGGTAGGCTCACTTCAAGTATTTCTGTAAGTATCTATTCCTTTGAAGAAACCCATGCCAACAAGCATTAGGCTCTGCTTTAACTCTTGAAGATGTAACAGATGAGAGAGATCTTAACAGGCTTCAGATCCAAAATTATTTCCTCCTAATAAAGGAGATCTTGCAACAGACTGAATCAGCTTCTTTGAAATCCAGCATGACACAGCTTCATAGAATGAAAAATCCGTATTTGAATGTGAAAATATCTCATTCAGACAATAAAAACTGGTAAAACTATAAACTTCAGTGTTTTCAAATTAAGTTCCTCATTTAAAATAGTAAAAATTTAATCAACCATATTTGGAATTAAAATGAGATACTTTGCAGTAAAAATTGACGGGTCAAACCTTTGCATAGTTTACAAATCGTGAGTAAAACTCGGTCTGAGAAGATGTTAAAGAACATTACCTTATAACCACCTAAAGTCAGGTTTTGAATTAAGTGTCTAAAGCCAGCATATTTAAATAAGATTACGTGCTTAGTATCACTGATGGTTGAAAATTTCTTATTCTGTTTATTGGAAAAGTAGTACATTTTTCAACATTAAGTAGAATCATAGAATGTGAGGGGTTGGAAGGGACCTAAAAAGATCATCTAGTCCAACCCCTCTGCCAGATCAGGATCACCTAGATAAGGTCACAGAGGAATGCATCCAGGTGGCTC
>VWZO01017101.1:5927-18986 GCA_013396975.1 Bucco capensis
ACCCTAACTTCTGGTCAAACCAGGACAACAGGTTAAAACTAAGTGACTGATCAAGCATCATATTCTTCCTTCATCCAGTATCATAAACAGTGTGGATAATGGCATTCTCCTGTCTCGTTCTTATACACCTTTATGTTACCATCTTTCTTTGCATTGATTGGTTTTGTCACTGACTTCAATGATACTAAGGTATACTTTGGAAATACCTGAAGCTTCATAGATGCATGCACAAAATGCCATAGTGGAGTATCAGGAAACTAAGTCATCACATCATTCAAGTATAATATACTACTCAAATATCAAATTCTCTGCCTTTCAAATATAAGACTCCCTACAATAGGAACCACAGACTGATCACATCTGTGGAGAAAAAAAGGCAAAAAGAGAGAACTTCCAACAAAATCAAAAACTGTTTAATTGAAGGGCAATGTATTGCATCATAAATGTCTACTTTATTCTCTAAAACAGTAATTTCATGTTGTGACCCAGAAACTGCGTAAGTTTATTCACAAATTTTGCACTACTTTTGCTCAGGGAACAAGATTTATAAATGCGTATAAAATATGTATTACTAAAACACAAAGTGCAATGTTGTAATTCTGCATCTTTTATTGAAACTAACACTCATGCTTCATCAGATACAGCCTAATTGCTATTTAGTCTCATTTTAAGTTCCTTTTCACAACTCTTGCTGCAGAATTAGAGTTGTGTCTTACACTTGCATGCATGTCAGAACTTCAGAGAGGAACTCAGGCACAAGCACTAGGACACAAGCATTTCAAAGCACCCCCATCAAAATCTGATTTTGGAAGAGTCTCCTAGAATTGGTCGTTCCCCACAGCAACCACAGTTATAACTCTGCATCATCAATAAGCCTGAGACTGATAAGTATGCTGAAAAGGTCATGTCATGCAGCATTTGCTAAAGGGATACTACAAAAGGCCACAAGTAATAAGTCATGCAGGAAAAATTTACTCACTAATCTTAACACTCCTACAGTCCCTTTTTGCAGAAAGGCAAAATTGCTTTCTGGAACAGAGGATGACCCTGTCTAACCAACACTCAGTATCTTTAAAGTCTTCTACTGAGACATAACATTTGGTACATTTTCAAGTAAGTTGTGGCTTCCACAATTAGAGAAGAAAAGAGGATGAGAATTTGCACAATATGTTACACAGGTCCATTTCAGCATAATAGTTACCCAGCTTTTCCAAACATAAGGTGTGCTTAAGGTACCAGTGACCCAATTGCCAGTGAATCTTACAATTTTCTGAGCTCATGGGATGTCACAAATAACATGATTTTTGCTTTGTCAACAGTTTTGATTCATCCACTTGCTGTTTCATTGCAACTCTTTCACACATGTAATGTCACACAACAGAAATTGATTTTTTTCTTTGTATTTCTCCTTACTTACTACAAATAAAGACCAAACAAGATACACCTGTTTGGTGTAAGGGTTAACTCCAGAAATGAGTGCAATACACAGTCTCACAGCATTTGTTGTCTCTTGCAGTAAGGCATGGATGTTGGAAACTGATCTTGGATACAGATTGTCTTTTTATGACAGAAAATGTATTTAGAAACAAGTATATGGAACATCAGGTTACCCAACAAGATAAAATGATGGGAATATTTGTTTTGGCAGAACTCACAGGGAAACGGTTACTGTTTTGTAGGAAATTTTTAATGACAAAATAAGGCTTGGTTAGTAAAAAAAGTAAACTAAACTTCAACAGCAAGCAAGCTAGGAAATTAAGTTTCTTGATTAGTATTTTTTGTTGTTGTTTTTCCACACAGTGGCACAGATCGTTTAAAATGATAACCAGTGGCTGAGCTAAAAGAAATCTCTGGATAAAGAGCAGCTTCAGCAGGGCAGGAAACTTCAACAGAAATATGTTCTGTTGCTATAAACTTTCAAACATGAATGACATAGAATCTGAGTATCTGGCTACAATAGTGCCCCCAGGTGACGTGCTTGTTCCTGTCAGTTATTCCTGTGCACTAATAAAATGGCTGCACTGAAAGGGGCTTGTATCAAGCTTTCCAGTGCTTTAGAGTTACAGTTCATCCCCTGGAAAGCCTATGACGCACATGCAGATAAATTCCACTTTAGCACCAGAAAGCAGCAGGCTACAGAGGATGTGAGGATTGTCCCAGATGTGTCTCTTATCCCATCCAACAGCCCTGATGGGAAAAAAATCAGCTTCTATGCTGATGGATGCTGCACTCGAGCCTCATCCTGCTGGGACATTAGGACAGTCTCGGTAGCTAGGCTACAGAATAAGGAGGGTGCTTCTGGAGGAAGATTTCTGTTTGTTTTACTATTAGCCAGGAGGGTGGAGGAAACCAGGGATGAGTTCAGTGGAGAGAAGGACATTTCAAAGAAAGATTTACTGAAAGTGAATTTCATTAATTTGCTACAGTTTTACACAGGTACTGTTCTGCACATCTTCAATAGATGTTTCACATAAAAGTATTTGTTCTGCTACCAATATTTGCTAAGTAGAAAAATATCTTAAAAAATACACTGGGAAGCAAGTATGATTTTCTAAGTAAGCAAGGTAAACCAGGCCATTAGGCTGAGAAAATGTTCAGTGATTGAACAGGTGTTTCTCAGTCTTTATTTTGAACTCTTGCATCTCCTGGAGAAGAGCAAGACCTCTCTTTTGGAGAAAAGTTTAATCAAAGGCTGGATGTATACTCAATGTTTCTGGCTACGTCACTTTCAGCCAAATGTGTCTGCTCTTGGGTAATGTTAAGAAGGATGGAGTGCCAAAGATATAACACCTCAGCTTCCCAATCTGACCTAACCACATACCTAAAGCCTGGGGAGGTCAGCATACATGCCTTGCATCCATGATTCTCTCCTTAAAACCTTTTTACACTGCTGAAGGCTCAGGTGTAACTGTAAGACAAATGGAAACCGAAAGGGATTTAATGACTACTATTGTTTCAAAGGTAGACACCATTCTTTAAAAATCAGCTATCAAGAACACTGAAACTTTAATAGAAGTTTGTTTGTCAAACATCTCTTCCAGACCAACGATCAATCCCTGATAATTTGTACCGGTTTTTCTACGAACTCTTGCAAATACCTTAGGTCAAGCATATCCTGCTCATAAGTGACTGAGAAATGTGGTGTGGACTGAAAAATACATTTTCTAATTATCCACCCCTTCTTTTCAATAACTAAACCAATACTGTTGTCACCACAACATGCCTGAATGAGCACTACAGATCTCCAGGTGTGCACTACTGGTTTAGAAGTTATCATCCTGTATGAGACAGCACAGATAAGTCCCCAATATGCTGAGATCATACGCCCTAGCCTTGAATCTCAGAACAAAGTGCTCAGGACGTTAAAGGACAAAAGCTTCCCTAGAAGCTCTGCAATGTCTTTCAGATAGCTGGATTTTGCACCTGGGACAGGGCAACTCTAGATGTATTTAGAGATTGGGGAGTGAGAGGCTGGAGAGCAGCACTATGGAGAGGGATTTGGGGGTTCTGGTTGATGGCAAGTTGAAGATGAGTCAGCAGTGTGCCCTGGCAGCCAAAAGGGCCAACTGTCTCTGATCACCTCCCTCTCCTCCATGTGCCTTAGCAGACCTTCTAGGAGAATCTGCTCCATGATTTTCCCAGGCACAGAGGTGAGGCTAACAGGTCAGTAGTTCCCAGGGTCCTCCTTTACACCCTTTTTGAAAATGGGTGTAGCATGCCCCTTCTTCCAGTCACTAGGGACTTCACCTGACTGCCAGGATTTCTCAAATATTATTGAGAGTGGCTTGGCGACTACATCAGCCAATTCTTTTAGGGCTATGGGGTGCATCTCATCAGGTCATCATCAGGACTTATGTATATTCAGGTTCCTCAGGAGGTCAGAGACTTGATTTTCACATACAGTGGGAGGGACTTCAGTGCCCTGGTCCCCACCTTGTGTTTTTTTAACTTGGGAGGTGTTGGGAGAGAGGCTGCCCATGAAGATAGAAGAGAAAAAGTTGTTGAGAACCTCAGCCTTCTCCTCATCTGTTGTTATTAGTTCTCCATTCTTGCTCTTCGGGGGGGAATGTTTTCTTCGACTTTCATGGGAGCTGATAGTCCCACTCTACTCTGTGCTGGGGTGGCCTCACCTCAAGTATTGTATGCTGCTTTGGGCACCACAATACAGAAAAGATATGAAGCTGTTGGAGAGCATCCAGAGGAAGGCCACAAAGATTGTGAAGAGTCTAGAGGGGAAGCTGTATGAGGAACAGCTGAAGTCATTTGTTTTGAGCAGCCTGGAGAAGAAGAGACTGAGGGGAGACTTCATCACAGTCACAGCTTCATTACAAGGAGAAGGGGAGGGGCAAGAGCTGATCTCTTCTCTCTGGTGACCAGTGATGGGACCCAAGGGAACAGCACAAAGCTCTGCCAGAAGAGGTTTCGGTTGGTTATTAGGAAAAGGTTCTTCATCTAGAGGGTGGTTGAGCACTGAAACAGGCTCCTTAAGGAATTAGTCATGGTGTCAAGCCTGATAGAATTCAAGAAGCATCTGGACAATGCTTCTAGACATGTGGTGTGTGAGTGGGTTTGGTTTTGGGTTTTGGGGGGTTTGTTTATCTGTTTGGGGGGTTTTGTGAGGTGCTGTCCTATGCATTGATAGGAGTTGGACTCAGTGATCCTCATGGGTCCCTTCAAACTAAGGACTTTCTATGATTATAATTCTATGACCACTGAAGAAGTACAGATTCTACTTCAGACAGCAGGATTTGGGTTTGCTTGGTTTGGGGCTTGGTTTTACTGTAATTTTGAATTTAATAGGTAATATAAGTTTATTTTCACTTGCTTCCTGAAGGAGAAAAATTAATACCTGCCATTTTGGAAGTTGTGCAGTTGAAGGGCTGGCTGCTTCAAACATTTAATCAAAAGCTAGGAATCTACAGCTAGCTTTTCCAACTTATTAAGTGTGAAATTTTTTTAAACACCTATGATTCCAGCTGTCTATTTAATTTCTTTTCATAAAAAGAAGTCAAGCCAGCTGTAGCTTGTTGTTTTCTAACCACTTTATACAAGTGGCTAGAAGAGTCATCTCCATAATTGTAGCAGGCTAGTCAACAATGTCCCCTACTATAAAGCTGCTCAGTAATAGATGACATAGGCACTACCTGTGGAGCTGTGCTTTGATTTCTCCTTACTCATGTGGAGTACCTTTTAGACTTAACATGTATTTCAGATCTATTTATTTATGTATGTACTGGATTGTTAGTCAGCTGGGAACTGTGTTGACACCACTTAAACCAATTGACAAGATTAAAATCATTGTTATGATGAAAATTATATTCTGACTGCTTATGGTACTCCAAGTGCAACAAGTTTGGACATTAGCCTCTGGAAAGAACATAAAACAAAATGTATCAAAGAGATCAAATCATGCTTTCCCCACCTCCCAAAAGGCCAGAATTTAGCTAGTGATTTCAAGTCAGTCAAAAAAGAAAGGGCACAGGCATGAAATGACAAACAAGAACTTTTTTCCAAGCTTTAATTAATTCTGAGATTCTGAGTAACACTGCACTACAATATCCAGAAGTAACTCAAAGGCTGAGATGGATGCTTGAGGTGGTAGGATAAAAGCACACGTCTGTTACAACTTTTCTCTTTAGCACAGTCTTAACAAGTACAGCCTTTGTCCTTGCAAAGAGAAGCTGTGGTAATTACAGCCTGATTTTTGCTCTTACTGCAATAGAATACCTCAGATGCCACCTCCTGGATAACCAACCCTACTGCACTGCACCAGGATTGTTCCCCATCTGCCTTCCTAAATCCTGTAAATACAGATGAAAAGGGTTCTCCTTTAAGTGTATTTTTATTCTGATCCAAACAGGTGCTTTACTAATTCTATTTTTCATTAGTAGATAAAACTAACTACAAACTACACTGTATTTTCAGCTTTGATTCCAAGTCTGCATGCAGGATACCAGCAAAGACTAGGAACTTGGATGTAATATACAAGAAAAGTGATGGATCAGGTGGAGGATGGGACAGGTACCACACACCTGCCCATCCAGTAAGATGGCGGTACTGAACCAGAGATCTGCCCAGATATACCAAGTCCTGTACAGGTTAGCCTTCACAGGGAAGATCAAGAAGGAGAAATCTGTGATGATTGGTAGCAACACATCAGAGATTTTTACCAACCTGATGGGATAAAACTGGTTGCTAAATAACATGGGTCAAACAAAGGTTTGTGGTGAAAAATGGATACTTACACGTGTATTTCTTCATTTAGTTACCATCTTTGCATCAGCTGCTACACAAGCCAATGTAGCTTGGTCATGGGTGATGTCTCGGCAGTGGCAATAATGAAGTGAATGTCTCTGGGTAACTAGTGCGTTACAGCACAAGTGCCACAGTCTTTTAAATTCTGCATCTTGTTCAAGTGGGGCTATCACCCTAAAGTAGATATAAAAAACAAGGATTTGGGGTGTCTTTGAACAGGAACTTTTAAGGTCGCTGCATCTACCTATCTATCTGCTTCAGTACCCAAACTGAACCACAGAGAAAATGCAGGTATTTCACACTGATGATTCTGACTAAAACTAAGAATTGTAGGATTACACTTAGAAAACTGAAATAAAGAGGAAAAAAAAAATCCTAGACCTTTTAGACATTATGTCTCAGGCACCCTTGCACTACAAATCAACAGAAACTGTGAGAACATGACAATGTATATTCCTACTCATCTATCTCATTTGACTCTGTTGGACAAGGTCATAGTTGAACATATAACCTAAACAATGCATTGCACTTAGTTAAAAACAGGAGCATAGAAGAGAGTAGAAAGTCTCAGGTACAACTATACCTAAAACCAAAGTCAGCAGCAGCATCTAGTTTCTCTCATCACAGACTAACTTGCTTCCAGTAGTGTTCCACAGTTACAATTGGCTTTATCTCCTTAGCACAAGCCTTCAGCAGCTCAGGGTATTCTGACACAGCAAAACAAGTATATCATATTCTCAGGAAATGTGAGTCCTTCAGGCAAGTCCATGGCTGGGTGCTCTAGTCAGAACCTCTGTTCATGGATGAGAAGGCCAGGGAAGCAAAGCAATAGACATAATCCCTGGGTTCATAAAGAGGACGCGCTACTTCATTGTACCATAACATCACATTTACTTCCAGCCAAGCAAGACAACACTTACACACACACAAAAAAGCACATTTGGAGTCTGCCTTTCACTCTCATAATCCCCCTGCACATTTTCGGTTGCTGGGTTTTTTCTTTCCCAAAATATGGTATTGACTTATCCAGTAGACTGCATCAGTGCTTGTCTCCACGAAAAAGACACTGTGGTTCTCTGGCCTGGAAGTATAAAGATTATTAAAATATTAACATTCTCTTCTGAAATTCATAATAACTTAGGCAATGAGAAAATATTTTTGCCAGTTTTTGTCAGGTTTTGCCCATTTAGCAGTTTCTTCAACAAGTCAGCTTTTGCCCTTTTACCTCTAAATATCAAAGTGGTTCTCTATGAATCTGCTAACATAATTTCCTACTTCTTTTTCATCCCATAAGGCAAGACAGTGCATTCTGTCCTCGTATTACACAGCCTTGATCACAGGAGAAGAGCGCAGCCATTTACTCACACTATGATCACATCATCTTAGATTTCTAACACTAAATATCTGCCATCCATTGCTGTCCAGTATTTCTTTCCCATTAGTCAGCATTCATAGACTACTTCCTCACAGACCTGATGTCGCCCTCTCATGAAATTCCTGACTCCCCACTTCTAGCTGAGCTCTTTCCCCAGCCACTGTTACCTTTGCTCCACAACTTAATAAAGGCAACTTTGCTTATCAGCAATTTCAAAGTAGTTTTCTAAGATGGGCATTACATTTCTTTGGCCTCTGCCATCCACTATATAGATTTGTATATTAACCACAGTCATTTGCAAAGCACTTTGAAATTATTCTTGATTAAATGCACTGCATAAATAATGCATTATTTATTTACAATATGTACCAATGTTGCACCCAAATCTCATGCAATACTTCCTAAGCCTACAGTGTCGTGACAATTTTCTTACAAGTTCTAATTATTATTTTTTAAAGATGAAACAAAGCAAACCAAAACAGCAAACCACCGCCCTCAAATTATTTAGTCAGTCTTCGTCAAATCTTGGAAATACAGGTCAAATTTAATTAACCCAATTATGCCTTTCTCTCTGCTTCACTCTGTGTTTCAGCCACTTGTCACTAAGATGAAGTATGGTTTAAAGGAAACAAGCTTTGCCTTCTGTCTGGGAATAAAGGGCTTGTTGAAACAGAATGCTTTTTTATTTTGAGGCTGACCTTGCCTTCATTTCCTTTCACTCTTAATCTGCACATCACTACAGCAATGTTACTAAGGCAGGCAGATAGAGATCTGGCTGTTGTAGGAAAATAACATCCAGGAAAGTACAAACAATTTACACACAGCTATTAGGACACAAACTTTTTGAGGATTTCCCTTCTTCCCACTAGCTGTATGATGGATTTGCCGCATCCTTCATAACTCCTCAGCTTGCGCAGAATTGTGGGATGCTTTTCTTTTAGTACTCTTATAATGTGCAAATTTGACACAGGAGGATGGTATTCACTGCAGTTTCCCAAGGGCATCAATTAGCTTCCTTTCTTTCATCTACACTTTGTTGGTAGGCAGAAGTCATGCTTGGTCACACTGAAGAAGAGACATCACCATCAGGGCTCTCAAATACATAAACAGCACTGTTCTTCTCAAGAAAGCAATGCAAGGAATAAAGATGAGCTTGAGCTCAAGGAAACACAGTGTAACACAGCTGCAGGGTTAAATATGTACACAGGTTATTTTTCTGCTTCATCATCCAGATTTGCAAGTGATACAGTTCAGAACTGATGTTGCATCACCTTGAGGAATTCATAGCTACGCAACATCAGTCAGAGCCAGATCAAAGATCCACTTCTAGAGGCAATAACTTTTTGGTCTCAGCTTGCTGTGTTTCAGAAATGTGGTTCCTTTGCAAAAGCCAGACTACTGAACTAGAAAATTCATGAAGCTGAAGCTGTTTCTTTCAATTAGTCATTACGACATGTAGAATGACTTTTAGTGCTTCTCAGCATTCTGCACAGGTTAGCACTGTTTTTCAAAGATCATTTGGAAGTAGCTAGGCTAGAGGGAGGATCAAGCAGGTCACTGTCATTAAAAATCTCTCATTGACTTCTGCCAAAGTGAAACTGCTGATTGTCCATTAATGCACTTTCCATTTTTCCACACATTCAAGACTCCTTCACAACCAGACCTTGAAGCATCTAGTCTCTTTGATTTTGTACTTCTTGCTCAAATTAGAGTAAAAGCAAACACATGTATTTAGTTTTCTCATTCACAGTCTTTACCAAAATAAAATGCATCGATTTTGTTCCTGATTGATGCCTTGGTGATAGGGGTTACAAATACATACATGTATTGTTTCAAAAACAAGGAAGCTTTGGAATACAATAAAAAAATACATTGCAAATTAACCTGAAAAAAGTCAAATTAGAACATCTGCATGCACAATAATTCAGAATACCGATGATTAAAGGAAGCTGATTATTAATTGGAAAAGCTCACTACAATATCATAGAATGGCATGAGTTGGAAGGGACCCACAGGAATCATCGAGTCCAATTCATGTCTATGCACAGGACAAGCCCATAAGTCACATCATATTACTATGACTGGAGCATCTCTCTTACAAGGAAAGGCTGAGACACCTGGGGCTCTTCAGCCCAGAGAAGACTGATAAAGGATCTTATCAATGCTTATCAATATCTAAAGGGCAGGTGTCAAGAAGATGAAGCCAGACTCTTTTCAGTGGTGCCTGGTGATAGTATGAGGGGCAATGAGTACCTACTAAAACACAGAATTCCACCAAAACATAAGGAAAAACTTCTTTCTTTGGAGGGTGACAGAGCAAAGGACCAGGCTGCTCAGATAAGTTGTGGAGTCTTCATCGGAGACATTTAAAACCTGCCTGGATATGATCCTGTGCAACCTGATCTCGACGAACCTGCTTTAGCAGAGGGGTTGGACTAGATGATCCCCAGAGGTCCCTTCCAACCTTTACTGCTCTGTGATTCTGTGATAGAGAGTGGGGATACATATCTATATAGAGCAGATACATGTTTGGGTCCTTCATCTTATTTCAGGACAAAGGAGCAGTCATTTGCTAGCAAAATGATAGCACCAAAACTTCTAGGTATTTATCTGGAGAACTTACTGAAAAGCTTCAGAGTAAGTATAAGAGGCTAGAGGACAAACTGCAAAAACTCTTAATAGTCTGTCATGTATGACAGCTTAGTGAAGGTAAAGGAAGAGGAAAATGAAGTAAGTGGATGGAAATATCCAGAGGGAAGAAACATCAAAAGAAGAATGATTTGCTGAAATAGCAAGCTCACTATGTTGAACAAAGGGATGGAATTAAAATAAGGACATTTAAGATGGTTATTAACAAAAATAGTTTGTGCTGAAATACATCAGGCTATAGGAAATATCACAAGCAGAACTGAAACTTCGTAAGTATTTAGATGAATACAAACATTCTGCAGCAGAAATGAGATGATATAAAAACTACCAAACACCAACGAGAGTACAGCACATTTGTCACAATGTTTCTGAATAACTGGACTTCCAACATGTTCAAAAAACACAGATGTTTAAACGCTGCAGTGGTTATGATGTTCTTCAAAAACTAGAATCCTGGCAGGCCCTTGTAATCACTAACAGAATTTTTTTCACTTCTTGTAGACCTATTGCACAGAGAAATGCAGCACGAGGATATTTATGTAGCCTTTCAGAGTAAAAGTTTCAGGCAGTTTTCTCTCAGTTTCTGCCTAGCCACTGAAAAAAAGAAAAAACCCATAGCAACCTCAACAAGGATATACATCCTTCATGAAACTCCACCACACCACACAGGGCAAACCAGGGTACCCTATAGGTTGAAACAGAGCCACCTCCTAGCAGATGCTGTGACTGTGTGGAGACGATCCCAAAATAAATTCTCCAGGCTCTTCAATGATCCATACCTATTTTCATAATTAACTGCATTGTTATTGAAACAGTGACAGTGTGACAAAGATTGCAGATTTTCAGATAGATCTGTGGAACAACATGACAGAAAGCCTGCAGTCTGCCTGTACAAACCATTAAAATAACAGGCTACAGAGACAGATGCAGTCCCCCGACTTTAATGATGTTGATGTTTACATATGAACCTCCCCACTCAGCCGCAGATAAGGAATGACAGACAACTCTACAAATTAGTGAAGGTCAATAGAGCAGGAGGCAGCAGTTAGTCAATTACAAAAGCAAACCCTCTGCTAAAGCACCAAGTCCTGTGTTTTCTCAGTATAATCAACTGCCTGAGTCACGGAGTCTAATAAAATTGACCTGTTTTTCCTTTGTCTAATTGACTGATGCCTGGAACTGCATGAACTTCAGGTGTGATAGAATTTAAGTCTTAATATCATGTAGCAAAAGGCAGACATCTAATTAGTCTGTCTTCAGGTCTAATGGCTGCTTCTGCAATGTGCAGTTCCATCCAACCATGACAAAGTCTTTGCTTTGAAGGTGTTTACAAAGACTAAAAAAATTGTTTACAAGCTATGTAAGAACTCTACTGGGTGTTAGTAAAGTTGCAATAGCAAAACAGTTCTTGTGTGAACAAGGATTGAATTACATAAAAAAAAGGAAAAAAATACACTTTCCTAAGACAAGTTGTGTTCTTTACCAAACAGATGAAGAAAATGATGAAGTTAGTTTCCTTGAAATAGCAAACTGTAGTAATTTTCCTGATTCATTGCCCAGAATAAGTTGTTCCAAATCTTAAATAGCCTTACAGATTTCTTCCTCTCCCCCGTCCCCCCGCTTAGATCTGTGGGTCATCCTGTCTATTTTGAGCTTACCTTAAAAAGGCCTTCAGATGAAATGTCTCAAAACATGCTCCCTAGTGACAAGTAGCCATAACCACTGTTGCTGCTTCACGGCTCTTCCTTTAGCCAAGATATTTGTGTGCGTACATGAGTTTAGACACCATTTCTCAGCTTTAACCGAAATAAAGTTGCTGGCCTCAAGTACTGTTTTGACGCTTGGATTTTCAAAGAAATCTAAGGAGATCTAAATCTTGCAAGAGGTGCTGCCTAACAAAATTTCAATCCAAACCAGAGGATACCTTCCTGGTTTTTGGCCCTGTCTCTCAGTAAAATGTAGTTGGACATTTTATACATAGGCTCACTAGGTTTATTTTTACTTGAGGCTGTGTGACCCTCTTCCCTCAAACTACTTTCATCAAAGCTAGAACTGGAAAGGAGCTGTAAAACTCCACTACTGTATAATTTGTAGTATAAGAAGACATGTATCATTAAAAATAATATTATTTTTTTTTAAAGAGAGAATAAAAATTGAGACAAACTACAAAAATGTCTTTTGTGTGTACAATTCCCTGAACATTCAAAACAATGCTATGTAGTTTCTGCTTTGGACAAAGCAATTGCCAATGAGTTCTACAAAGCAATGACCCATACTAAGTTCTGAAAATACAGAAAATACATTATAAATAAAGATCCTCCAAAATAAAGCACAGTCCTCAGAAAGGTTTTCTTTTAACCCTAGACTCTGTAGTCCAAGAGGTTGAAAAGCACATTCTCAAAAACTCAAAGGAAAATTATAACCTTCATTTATGCAGTTTGGTGACAAAGCACACATAGTCTCTGTCTCTAAGCACACAATATTTTATATAGAGAAGAGTTGTTGTCATTGGTGACTCGCTCCTCAGAGGAATGGAGGGCCCTATCTGTCGACCAGACCCAACACATAGGGAAGTATGTTGTCTCCCTGGGGCTCGGATAAGAGATTTTACAAAGAAGATCTCTGACCTGGTACACCCCTCTGATTATTATCCACTGCTGATCTTTCAGGTAGGTAGGGAGGAAATTGCTACAAAGAGTTTGAAGCAGATCAAGAATGACTTCAGGGCATTGGGGAGGCTAATTAGAGCTTCAGGAGCACAAGTTATCTTCTCCTCCATC
>VWZO01017119.1:9393-31357 GCA_013396975.1 Bucco capensis
AACACCTCTGCTCTGAGGACAGGCTGAGGGAGCTGGGATTGTTCAGCCTGGAGAAGAGAAGGCTTCAGGGGACCTACTAGTAACCTTCCAGGACCTAAAGGGAACTTCCAAGCAGGCTGCAGAGGGCCTGTTTGCAAAGGCCTGGAGGGAAAGGACAAGGGACAATGGTTTTAAATTGGAGAAGAGTAGATTTAAACTGGACATTAGAAAGAAGTTGCTCCCCACGAGGGTGGTGGAACACTGGCCCAGGTTGCCCAGGGAGGTGGTTGAGTTCCCATCCCTGGAGGCATTGCAGGTGAGGCTTGCCAGGGCTCTGGGCAAGCTGCTCTAGTTGGGGATGTCCCTGGCCACTGCAGGGGGGTTGGACTAGATGAGCTCCAGAGCTCCCTTCCAACCCAAACCAGTCTAGGGTCCTTGTGGGTCTCTTCCAACTCAGGAGATTCTGTGATGCTGTATTGGGTTAGGAGAGTATTAGTTTGCTTAAACATACTTGCTTCTTGTGGTCACAAGTTGAGATTTCCTTGTGGTAACCAATTCCATCTGTCTGTGGTTTTTCTTTCTGCTAATTGTTGTTTTAAGAGGATCTTTTAGCAGTGCAGTGTTTTATTGGCTGCTGGTGTCTGTGAAGCCCCAGCCTGCACAGCTAACCCTCTGAAAGGACAGAGCCAGACAATCAGTGCCTTTCCTTTCCTACTGGGCACAAGCTTCGTTGAAGTAGGATTGTTTTAGGTTGGAAAAGACCTTTGAGATCAAGTCCAACCCTAAAGCTAACACTGTGAGGTCATCACTGAGCCATGTCCCTCAGCTCCACATCTCCAGGGCTTTGCAACCCCTCCAGGGATGGGGAAACCAGCACTGCCCTGGGCAGCCTGGGACAGGCCTGGACAACCCTTTTGGAGAAGAAATTGTTCCTCATGTTTCCATTTATTTATAACCCTTTAAAGCCCTTTTTATTGGAATTATGTTAAGGCATTGGTTTAATTGTGTGATGTTGTCATTAGGCCTAGAATGCTTTTTGCATTGGAGTTATGAGTGTATTTGAATTTTTTAAGCAAACTATAACAAAACCTCACTGCCCAGTTCCTTCTACTATTTAGAATGCAAATCCTCAAGTTTTGCTACAGAAAACAGATTTACAGTTGCTCTGTTAGATCTTTCTTCAGAAGAACATGGAGAGGAAATCCTCTTCCTGCAAGACACTTGGGATATTTTTAAGGGAAAAATGAAATTAGAGTCCTGGTGAGAGTCACTAGCAAGAAAAAGTTTGGCTCAACAGCAGGAGGAAACAATTCCTGAGGGGATGTTGGATGCTCTGCATATTTCCCAGGCTTGGACACTCTGCTGGATAGGGATAGGGAGCTGCTGGAGAGAGTCCAGCCCAGGGCCAGCAAGATCCTGAAAGGAGTGGAGCATGTGCCCTAGGAGGACAGGCTGAGAGAGCTGGGTCTCTGCAGCCTGGACAAGAGGAGACTGAGAGGAGACCTCAGCAATGCTTAGGAATATGTGAAGGGTGAGTGTGAGGAGGAGAGAGCCAGGCTCTGCTCCATGGCATCCAATGGTAGGACAAGAGGCAATGGCAGCAAGTTGGAGCACAGGAGGTTTAGTATTAAGCTGAGGAGAAACTTGTTTGCAGTTCAGGTGCCAGAGCACTGGCCCAGGAGCCTGTGGAGTCTCCTTGTCTGGAGCCATTGCAGAGGCACCTGGACACATTGCTGTGTGAGCTGGTCTAGGTGCTCCTGCTCTGGCAGGGGGGTTGCACTAGATGATCTTTCTAGGGCCCTTCCAACCCCTAACATTCTGGGATTCTGCTGTTTAAATCCAGATGGAAGATCACATTCTCTCCTGAGCCTATCCCAGACTCTTAGGGCTTGGGAGGGACCTCTGGAGATCAGCTAGTCCAACTCCTCTGCCAGAGCAGGAGAAGCTAGAGCAGCTTGCAACTAGTTGGGTTTGGAATCTCTGCAGAGATGGAGACTCCAGCACCTCCCTGGGCAGCCTGGGCCAGAGCTCCAGCACCCTCCAAGGAACAAAGTTCCTCCTGATGTTCAGATGGAACTTGCTGGCTGCTACTTTGTGTCCTGTCCCTGGGCACCACAGCACAGAGCCTCCTGCCCCCCACCCTGGAAGGATTGCTCAGCATTGCTCACATCTCCCCTGAGCCTAAGCAGCCCCAGCTCTCTCAGCCTCTCCCCAGCACAGAGCTGCTCAAGTCTCCTCAGCATTCCAGTGTCCCTTCTCTGGAGCCTCTCCAGAAGTTCTCTACCTCTCTTAAATAGGAGAAGAGCAGAACTGGCCACAATCCTCCATTTCTCTGGTAACTGCTGCTGTCACATTGCTAACTCTGCTGTTCTCCTTTCAGGTTTGATGGCAATTTTAACACCAATGTCTCCAGGACCATCAGCTGTGACAGGCTCTCTACCACTGTCAACAGCAGAGCCTTCAATCCTGGGAGAGACCTGAATTCTGGTAAGCAGCATTGTTTGGGGTTTTTCCTCCTGCTGAAGGTTTTTGTAGGGTTTTATTCTTAGTTTCTTTTTCCTTAGGCTCTTCCATTGCCTTGGCACAGAGAATTAGCATTGATTGCCATAGCAACCAGCTTTTAGCTCCCCTTGCAAGTGTCACAGTGCTCTTCATGATGGAAAGATGACACCTAAAGTAATGCCCTTACTGTATCCAAATGCCATGAGGATTTGAGTGCAGCCTCCCATGGATAATTTTGTTGTGGTTTATACACTCCTTTCTTCCCCTTTCCAAGGCACTTTCCTTCCTAGCTCTGTCTGCTTTGGCCTCAGCAGTGTGGCAGCTGCTGCTGAAGGAGCCATGCAAAGAAGTTTCTCTGATCTTCTTAGCTGAGTTCAGTTCATGTCAGGCTGTGTGCAGAGATATGCAAAAGCTACAGAAGACAAGGGCATCCTAAAATACATCCTTTCTTTGGCTTGTCTCAGGCCATTTCCATCTTGACAGGCAATGCCTTCGATAGGCTTAGAGCTAGAGATATACTTAGCACCAAAATACACGAGACTTAGCCCTGAGGAATTCAGCTTTTGGTCTCCCAATGCAGCAAGGTCTGGGGTTTTTTTTGCATCCTAGTTGACTTGAATTAATCTATGGATTTCAGGGGATTTTCAGTCATACTTCTGTGCAGCTCTTCTGTCTTTCTTTTCCACTTTTTAGGATGCCATGGTGTTGTTAAGTAGAGAACTCTGTAGGTTGGGGTTGTGGATTTCATTTAGTATAAGTTGTCATAGGATTAATCTAGGTTGGAAAAGACCTCAAAGATTACTGAGTCTGTTAACCTAACACTGTGAGGTCACCACTGAGCCATGTCCCTCAGCAGCACAGCTCCAGGGATGGGGAATCCAGCACTGCCCTGGGCAGCCTGGGACAAGAATTCACAACCCTTTTCAGGAAGAAATTGTTCCTCATATCCAACCTGAACCTCTCCTGGTGCAACTTGAGGCTGTTTGCTCTTGTTCCTTAGAAGAGCCCAAGCCCCAGTTGGCTCCAAGCTCCTTGCAGGGAGTTGCAGAGAGGGAGAAGGTCTCCCCTGAGCCTCCTCTTGTCCAGCCTAAGCAAGCCCAGTGCCTTCTGCTGCTCCTCAGCACACTTGTGCTCTTTGATTGTTTATTTATTGATTGCCAAGTACTGCAGAATTGAGAGAAATCTGTTTTTATTACCTTTTCTTGTGTCGTTTGCAATCAAACAATCAAACTGAGGAGACTGAGAGGAGACCTCAGCAATGCTTAGAAATATGTGAAGGGTGAGTGTGAGGAGGAGAGAGCCAGGCTCTGCTCCATGGCATCCAATGGTAGGACAAGAGGGAATGGGAGCAAGCTGGATCACAGGAGGTTTAGTATTAAGCTGAGGAGAAACTTGTTTGCAGTTCAGGTGCCAGAGCACTGGCCCAGGCTGCCCAGGAGGCTGTGGAGTCTCCTTGTCTGGAGCCATTGCAGAGGCACCTGGACACATTGCTGTGTGAGCTGGTCTAGGTGCTCCTGCTCTGGCAGGGGGGTTGCACTAGATGATCTTTCTAGGGCCCTGCCAACCCCTGACATGCTGTGATTCAAACACTTCTCTCTGTTTTTACCTTGACAGCTCCACCCACACCATGCTCAGAGCATTTTGCACACCAGATAAGCTGCAGGAAGCCTACATTACTCTCTCTCTTCTTTCACTGTGTCCTTTTTTCTTATGCAATGAAAACAGAGAAAGTCCAAGCAAACCAAGCAGTCCCTGAAGGTTCCTTTCCATCCCATCTGCTCTACCCAAAGCACATCTTGAAGGCAGGTGCTTGGCCAGACAAGCTCATTTCCTGCTGTCTCCTCAGCAGCATCTCTGTAGAGTTCTCCAGGCTGAGGACAGGCAGGCTTTGTTCATCCCTGCCATTCCATGAGCTTGGTTTGACTCCTAAACTCTCTTCAAAACAAGCAAACAACTAACTAACTAACTTATTCTTTATTAAAGCAGTGTTTAAAATCACCTGCAGTTGAGGATTAATCAGCAGAATTTCTGAGAGCAAGTTTTCAAAAGCAAAGCATTGAAAGAATCAGAGATCATAGAATCCCAGGATGTTAGGGGTTGGAAGAGCCCTAGAAAGATCATCTAGTGCAACCCCCCTGGCAGAGCAGGAGCACCTAGAGCAGCTCACACAGCAATGTGTCCAGGTGCCTCTGCAATGGCTCCAGACAAGGAGACTCCACAGGCTCCTGGGCAGCCTGGGCCAGTGCTCTGGCACCCTTAAATTTTTCTTTTCTCTTCATTTTACAAAAAAAAATCCAACAGTATACTGCAAAATTCTTTCTTTTGGAAAGTTTTATGAGCTACACTTCCCTAACACAAGATTCAGACTAGAAGCTGAGGTTGTTGCCTGCACCCCAGGGCTCTCCCAGTCTCTGCTCCTGTGGCTTGCCTGGAGTCTGTGGTGCAAATTCCATTCCCTTCCAACACCTACAACCTCACCACTCTGCTCCCACTTCCCTGCCCTGTGTGCAGAGTGGGCCAAGACTAACACTGAGCATGAAGAGACTTTACATGGATGTTGTGCTGAGAGCTTTGGATAGATTGGAGGAGTTAAATTGCATAAGTCAGGCAAGTGAGGAGAGCTGCTGTGGGAATTTGGTTGGTTGACATGAAGAGTGAAATGATCAAGCCATTTGGGAAGGGAACCTGGGTGATGGACAAGCCAGGATGGGTCTGAAACTGTGAGCAAACTAGAGAAGAGTACAGGAGCCTCTGCTTTTGGGAAGGCTTTCAAAGCCTTCAGCATGTCCTAAGGAGGCTGATGGAGAGCACAAGTGTGCTGAGGAGCAGCTGAGGGCACTGGGCTTGCTTAGGCTGGACAAGAGGAGGCTCAGGGGAGACCTTCTCCCTCTCTGCAACTCCCTGCAAGGAGCTTGGAGCCAGCTGGGGCTTGGGCTCTTCTGCCAAGGAACAAGAGCAAACAGCCTCAAGTTGCACCAGGAGAGGTTTAGCTTGGATATTAGGAATAATTTCTTCCCTGAAAGGGTTGTGAATCCCCATTCCAGTCTGCCCAGGGCAGTGGTGGATTCCCCATCCCTGGAGGGGCTACAAAGCCCTGGAGCTGTGTTGCTGAGGGACATGGCTCAGTGCTGAGCTGGCAGTGTTGGATTAACAGTTAGACTTGATGATCTTGAAGGTCTCTTGCAATCTAAATGATTGAGTGTTTCTAGGAGACTGATGTGCTCAGAATCCAACCCAGGCTGCATCCAGTGGGAAAGATAGCAGGACATGAGTTTTGGGTAACCATGGCTCCCTATCCTGCCTCTAAGTCTGAACAAGCAAGCAAGGCAGGAGAGAAAACAACACTGATCCAAGTACTCAGATGCACCAATACCTCTCAGGCTTTTGAGAGCAGAAAAGCAACTCAGGCTGAGGTTGACTCTGAATCCCAAGTCCAACAGATACCTCTCCCTAGCTCTGTATGAGGATACTTAGAAGCAAGAAAACTGAGAGATTAGAGAAACATTTTTTCTTGTTTGATCTTTATCCTCCTTCAAAGGCACTTTTGCTTTAGCACAGATTCATTGAGAAGCAGCCTTGTGCAGCCAAAGCTCTGTCCTGGGTGTAGCCTCCAAGGGAAGAGGTTTGACAGCACTAGGGCACTGCAGAAATAAGGATAAAATTAAGAGTTCTGAGAGACAGAAGAGACAAAATACTTGAGATAATCCTTTGTAAGCTGACAGCCCTCCTGACAGCTGTAAGGATGCTGGTGCACTGACAGCTCTCTGTGCTTCTGACCAAAACTCCTTCCCACTCTGTTTACATCTGCAGGCTGTCTCAAGGCAACTATTGTCTTAGACCACAAAACCCCTGGGACAGAGACTGGTTTTTGGCACACCAGGTCAAGGCCCATGACTACATAGCTGAGAGCTATAGATACCACCAACACAATACCCTCTAGCCACAAAAACAAAACACCCAGCCTCCTGCCCCTAAAGCCTTCCCACATCCAGCTTATTCCAAACCCCAAATACTTCTGCAGTGCTACAGGGACACTGCTTTGGACATAGAAATCTCCTCTTCTCAAGCTTGGAGCTATTCCCCTTAGTCCTAGCACTACCTGACAGCCTAGAGAAGATAAGGAGAGAGTCTTTATGCTTCAGATGGAGTCACAGCCTTGGTTGGGTTAGTTAGATGAAGAGATCTCCTCACTGGCTTGAATAGTCCTTTATTTATGAGATGAGAAACTCTTACCCAGAGCCAATCACAGAATCACCAAGACTGGAAAAGAGACCCCCAGGATCATCAAGTCCAGCCTATGACCCAATGCATTTGTATTATCAGATTCCTTTAGGGTTTAGGGTTTTTTTTATTCTTTTTGAATAAACAAGGAAGCAGTAAATCTTTTCTATTCTCCTCCTCCTTCAAAGTGCCAGGGAGGTGCTGGAATCATCATCCCTGGAAGGGTTGAAGAAACATTGAGATGCTCTCCTTAGGGCCATGGGTTAGTGCTAGGGATGGTTGGACTTGATGAGCTTAGAGGTCTCTTCCAACCTTCCTGATTGTGTGATTCTATATTGCTATGCTTTAAACATGAGAGTTGGGGTGAGTTGAACTAATTGGGAGGTATTTGAGCAGAAGAGTTAATACCTCCCTTCCAAAGCTTTTCAATCAAAGTATCACAGAATGTCAGGGCTTGGAAGGGACCTAGAAAGATCATCTGGTGCAACCCCCCTGCCAGAGCAGGAGCACCTAGACCAGCTCACACAGCAATGTGTCCAGGTGCCTCTGCAATGGCTCCANCTCCAACACATCAGTTCCCAGGCTGCACTGATCCATGGGCTTGTTCTTTCCCACATGCAGTACTGCACACTTCCCCTTGTTCAATTGCATTCAGTCTCTCCCTGCCCATGTCTCTAGCCTGTCCAGGTCACTCTGGATGGCAGCACAGCTCCTGGTGTGCCAAGGAAGCAGGGCTCATTCCTTAAAATGAAAGGGTTTTTTTCTTTCCTTCTTTCCCCTTCAGAGCCAAAAGAGCTCCCAAGGAGTGAGCTGAGCTCTGTCCTGGCTCATACCATCAGCAGAATGTTAATTGGGTTTGAGCTGCAGAGCCTTTTATTTCTGCTGAACCCACATGAACCCAACTCCAGTTGGACTCAGAAACTCCTGGACCAGATTTGTATGTCTGGAGAGTTAGAGAATGGCTTTGCTTGCCAAAGGAACACAGTCCCCTTCTGCTGATGTCATTTCTGGGGAACACCAAAGTATCTTCATGACGATTATGTATAAATGGAGGTACTTGTCAGACAAGAAGCCCAGGATGTGTGTGTATGTGTTGCACAGAAGATGAAACTTTGCTTTCCTTGCAGGGTGAGAACAGGGAGGTCTGCACCTCACTTCATGTCATGCTAAAGAGAAGTCTGAAAAGCTCTTTTATAGTGAGCAATTATATTCAGTAGTTCCTTCCTTTCTTTTTTTTCCCCTTCCACTGCCTGTTTGTGCTGTTCTTTGAAGATTAATTAGTTAATGGTTTGACTATGCTTTGAAGATGGAAAGTGCTATCTAGGAGTGCTAAGTGTTATCATATCCCATTCCCTTTGAAGTGTGATAAACTCTGTCACATAGGGCTTGCTTTCTAAAAGTCCTTTTTGCCTGGTGAGATAGCAATAATTAGAAAGAATGATCAGTTCAAATACTCTCATGTTAAGACTTTCCAAACTTCTTCTGGCTGCAGCAGAATTGGGGCTCAGGCAGTAAGTGGAGGGGTCAGAGCTTTTGGATTGACTTGGCAGTGCCAGCTCATGGGTTGGCCATTTATATCCCAAATCTGTGTCTGGAATTAAGGGATTGNGCTCACTTCATGTCATGCTAAAGAGGAGAACTCTGAAAAGCTCTTTTATAGTGAGCAATTATGTTCAGTAGTTCCTTCCTTTCTTTTTTTTCCCCTTCCACTGCCTGTTTGTGCTGTTCTTTGAAGATTAATTAGTTAATGGTTTGACTATGCTTTGAAGATGGAAAGTGCTATCTAGGAGTGCTAAGTGTTATCATATCCCATTCCCTTTGAAGTGTGATAAACTCTGTCACATAGGGCTTGCTTTCTAAAAGTCCTTTTTGCCTGGTGAGATAGCAATAATTAGAAAGAATGATCAGTTCAAATACTCTCATGTTAAGACTTTCCAAACTTCTTCTGGCTGCAGCAGAATTGGGGCTCAGGCAGTAAGTGGAGGGGTCAGAGCTTTTGGATTGACTTGGCAGTGCCAGCTCATGGGTTGGCCATTTATATCCCAAATCTGTGTCTGGAATTAAGGGATTGCTGTGGTTCTAACACTTGGCTTCCTCTCAGTAGCATGATATGAAGGCTGGATCTCTATTTCTATTTATTATAGACCTTCTCACTCTCCTGAGCTCAGTTTTGGGCTCCTCACTCCCTCCCAGAAGGACATGGAGCTGCTGGAGTGTGTGCAGAGAAGGGCAAGGAAGCTGGGGAAGGCTCTAGAGCACAAGTGTGCTGAGGAGCAGCTGAGGGCACTGGGCTTGCTTAGGCTGGACAAGAGGAGGCTCAGGGGAGACCTTCTCCCTCTCTGCAACTCCCTGCAAGGAGCTTAGAGCCAGCTGGGGCTTGGGCTCTTCTGCCAAGGAACAAGAGCAAACAGCCTCAAGTTGCAGCAGGAGGAGTTTAGGTTGGATATGAGGAACAATTTCTCCATGGCAAGGGTTGTGAATCCCTGTCCCAGGCTGCCCAGGGCAATGCTGGAGTCCCCATCCCTGGAGGGATTCAAACCATGTGGAGATGTGCTGAGCATGGCAGTGTTTAGGTTAACAGACTCAATGATCTCAGAGGTCTTTTCCAACCTTAATGATCCTCTGAGAAGGAGCCTAGAAGGTGAGGAGCAGGGAGATGTCCTCACTTTTCTCCTGCCAAGGAGCTACTTGTGATAGCTTTAGCCTCCAGCTCTAGGCTAGGCATGCAAAGCTGCATCTTTGTGCAGAGTCCAGGAGGATGCAACCAGGACTTCCAGTGGGCAATGTAAAAAGAAAAAACAACCCAAAACTGTGGTAAAAAGGGGGGAAAAAAACCAACCACCCCATAGATAGTGGTTTTTAGAGGGTAATTATGCTGAGCTGAATGTGGAGAGAACATCGTGACCACAGCCAGTCTGAGAAACTTGAGTAAGTGCTAAACTGTTGAGGCTGTTGAACTTCAACTCTGCTCTGTGTGGCTATTTTGTTGTCTGGTTCAAGTGCCCTGCAGTGATTTCCAACCCAAATATTGGTGTAGTTGATCACAAATCAGCTGCAGGAGATGAAACTGTCTGGATGATTGGAAATGCTCAGCAAAAGGTGAAGCACTGAACAGCAGAGCTTTCCCTCTGCCACTTGTGCCTAGTTTTATAGTCAAAGAGCATGAAAGGAGAAATGGCAAGGAAATTGTGGGGATTTTGCTGTGTGAACAATGTATTTCTCATGACATGTTCAAGTGTGTGTGTATATCTATGCCATATAATTGCCTTAACCTCTTCCTGCCTTAGCTTCTTTGGATGCAGTTATCCTTGAGAGATGGAGGAACTGTCATCACCTATGAAACCCAACCTGTCAAATCCAGTGTTAGGTTTCCAAAAGACTTCAAGTGCTTGCAAATTAGAGATGAAGCTTTCTCAATCCTCCAGCAGAGCTCCTTGTATTTCACATTGGGCTCCTGCTCAGTCTTCTCCAAGCACACAGGAGGAGAAGCCTTGAATAAACACACCAACACCTTGGACCTCCCTTTCTAACCCTGCTTCATTTTTTTCCCTCTAGTTCTTGCTGATAATCTGAAGTCAAACCCAGGAATTAAATGGCAATATTTCAGCTCAGAAGAAGGCATTTTCACTGTTTTCCCAGCCCACAAATTCAGATGCAAAGGCAACTACGAACACCGCAGCAGGTATGGTTTGTCTCCCAGCCATTTCCCTACAATTGGATTCCCTAAGCAGCAGTTTCCTTTGCCAAGAAAACATTCCTGAGTTACCCTTAATGGAGTCCCTGGGGTTTGCTTAGGTTTGTTGGTTTTTATTAAAGCACTGGGCTTTCACTTTTAAGGAACTTTTGGAAGTCAAATAAAATCAGATACCGGTTCCTCACCTCTCCCAAATCAAACTAAGCTGTAACTAGCACTTCTCAATTGGAGGGCAGCCCCCAGGCAAAATCTGACTTACATTTGACTCAGACTTGACCCCCATTAATAAAGTAGTCAACACATGGTCTAGTGCTTTGGCAGATGCATTGCTTTGGGGGAGAGGTGTGGAAGGATGGAAAGGGCCTAGGTAGGAGCATTTTTCCACTCTCCAGCCAAAGTTCAAGGGGCACCTCGTGGCTAGGAGGGAGGCAGCAAGAGTGGAACCTTTGTTTTTCTACTGGAAAAGCTGTAGGGAAAAAAAAAGATCAAGTGGTGAGAGGATTTTCCTGCAGAGGGGAACACTTCTCTTCTGTAGACATGAAGCAAAGCAATTGCAGTGCAGTGGTTTTTTTTCCCCTACTTTTGCTGTCAGTACCTTGAAGGCTGATAAAGACTCAAAAGTGGAGTTTGGGGAGAAAGTGGAGTGGTTTTACTACCTCTGGTTGCACATTGTGTCCAGAGCAGAGACTGTTTTGGTTCCCTGTCAGTGTTGAGCAATCAAGTGTTTACAAGATGTTCTCTTCTGTGTGTCATCAAAGGCTGAAGTGTTTGGGCTTGATGGAGTTGTCTGTGGTCTTGGAAAGGTGTGAGAGCTGAGCAGTCAGCAGCCTTGATTGGAATTTTGATGCTAAAACCATGGCTGATATCATCCAAATCACTTAGTCTGGCTCCTAGTTTCTCCATGGCTAAATAAGGGATATCTTTTGGCTAATGTTGACTTCAGAGGGTAGTTTGGCTGGATGTATTAGTTAATATTGAAGTGCTTTGAAGATGAAAGGCTCTATCTGGGGTCTAGGTATTAATACCAGTAGAGAGCTGCAGGCTGGTTTACAATGAAGATCTGATTTGTGACACTTGTTCCTGCATTGCCTTGTCTAAAATCTTCTGTGTTTCCATCACCCTTAATAAGATTTCTCTAGCTGCCTTTGATATAATAAAATTAAGATCTCAATACTCACCCTTAACTCTAATTTTAGGTCTGGACTAAAAAGGGAAGAGAATCCTGTCTTATTGTTTTTTTTATCCTTCTTCCTTGCTGAAGATCTTCCAGGTTGAACTCTTGGGATGAGATTTTGAGGATATCTTTCCCACACCTCTCCCATCTGAGCACCACTTCATTTCTCTTCATGTTAGCACATTCCCAAGAGCATTCACCAGCTTAGCTCACACTGCCCATGGGCTTTAAAACTGCCCAGACCCAAGGACTTTTGGAGCATGACCTGGGTGAAACACATCCCAGGGCACCAAGAAGAAAAGCTTTTCTTGGCTAGAAGCCTTTTATTTCAAGAAACCAAACAGCCTATGCTAATACAACACAGGTTTTGACTTGTCCTCTAAGCAGCAGATAGAGATTCATTTCTTGTACATCTGAGGAAGGTTCCCAGCACCCAGTGTTTATCATGAAGCATTTCTTGCTTGTCAACACTTCACCCAAAACTTGACCTGAGCTGCTGCAAACAGCAATCCCAAACACTGCTGCTGCCTCAGCTAAATTGGTTATTCCTAGCTGCAAGTGCTGTGTTGTAACAGAAGGAGAAGGATCTGACAGCAGGGTTAAGGCTGGAAGGGACCACCAGAGGTCATCTAGTCCAATCTCCCTAGAGCACATAACTCAGGATTGTGGCCAGGTGGGTTTGGAATCTCTCCAGAGAAGGAGACTCCACAACCTCTCTGGGCTACCTTTTCCATCACTCTCACAGGAAAGGAGTTCTTCCCCACGTTCAGATGGAACCTCTTGGATTCCAGTTGGTGCCCATTGACCTTCATCCAGTCACTGGGCATCACTGATAAGAGTGTGGCCCCATCCTCTTGACACTTTCCCTTCAGATAATTATATATTTGGGTCAAAAATACAGAAAGAGGGAGAGTGAGAGCCTCTGGATGATTAACTTCTCAGCCAGTCCTTCTGAGTCTTCTTAAAAGGCAAAAATTCCTGTTATAACAAATTATTTCTTCATGAGATGTTTTTATTCTTAACTCTTGACTCTTTTGACTTGTAAACCTTTCAGGGGCAGTGCCAAGCTGCCTGATGGCAGTGATTTTGGGCTCTCTTTTTCTCCTCAGGCCTGTCTATGTCTCTACTGTTCGCCCTCAGTCCAAGCACATCGTTGTCATCGTGGACCATGGAGCTTCAGTCACAGAGACACAGCTGCAGATTGCCAAAGATGCTGCTCAGGTGATTCTGAGCTCTATAGATGAGCATGATAAGGTAAGAGTTCTCCAGGGAATGAGCATGTTTTCCTTACTTTCAACCATGCTCAGGGTTTTCAGTTTGTAACCTGGGCTCTACCTCTGATGGCTGATGAAGACTTGAAGTCCCTTGTGGAAATCTGTGTTACTCTAGGGGAAACATTTGGGGACCAGCAGGTGGAAAACCCTCTGATCTAAGGCAAAATCTTGTTTCTGAGCAACCTTTAAAGGCTCCTTCATCATGGCAGAGACTCTAGGTGATGGCCAGCAGTGTGGTACAGTTTGCAATGAGAAGAACCATGCTCTGAGCCTGACTGCTTCTGAAGCTCTAAGAATGCTCTGAGCAACTCATTTTACCTCTGAGGCTGTCTGGTTTTTTGCTTGGGAAAATGGCAATGAGTTCTGCTGCTGCACTGCTCAGGAGAGGTGAAACATCATTAGTGTTTGGAAGATTCCCAGACAAGGAAAAGGATAAAGCAAAGCCCCAGGAAATCTGGATTTGATGTCTGCTTGACAATGAGAAAGTCACAACCAAGGGCCCAAAAGGTGCTTCTGTTGGACCACAAGCACTGCCCAGTTTGCTCTTGTAGTATTTCTTTGCTACTAAGACCTTCCTCTTTCTTTCTAGTTGAGTTTGGTTTCTTTTGTTTCAGTAGGAAGGAAGTTTCAGGCAAATCAAGTTGCAGAACAACTGATTATAATCTTTGCCTTCACTCTTCTCATTAAAAGCAGGAACAAAACCCACACTTGTGTGCTTCTGGAGAGCTTTCATACTGTAAAACAATGCTTATAGCGTAGCAGAATGAAGAGCCCTTCAACTGAAGTGTCAAAAGTGTCTTAATATAGACCTAGAATGAAGAAGCAAATCCATTTAAGACCCATATTCCTTGGTCAGTAGCTCAGTGGTTAGGAAACCTGTTAGACCAGTATATAATTACTGCTTAATTTTGTGTCTATCTTGCATCAGTCATCATTTACAAGAACTTGTGCCATTCATTTCATCAGTCTGGTATGTTCTGTGTGTGTGTGTCTCAGTGCAGGTGTTACCACTACATGCCTTAACTTATTTACAGCTTTAAAATTGCTGTTAGATTTGGTTGGTTTGGCACTGAAGCATTAAAACAACAGAATGCTTTGCCTGGGAAAAGCTCTTAGCTGGTTTGGTTTCTCTAGGCACTCAAGGCTTCCCTGCAAATGCTGTCTGATAATTTTGTGTTCAGTTCTCTCTACTTCATGTAGAGCATTTTATTAACCATTCCATAGGAGCAGAGTGAAGCTGACTTCCCTCTGAGAAACAAAGAGCCAAAGCCTCTTTCTCTTCCAATCACCCTAAGTTTAATCCCTTTCCAATGGGATGGATTTCTGCCTCAAGCCTTCATTTTCTTTCACAATTGCCTTTGAAATCCAGGGCAATCTCTTCAGTTGGCTTCTCATTGTGCTTTCTAAATGGGGAGGTAATCCAATAGAGCTTCTTCTCTTTCAAGATCTCTGTCCTAACCGTGGCAGACACAGTGAGGACCTGCTCCCTGGACCAGTGCTATAAGACCTTCCTGTCCCCTGCCACCAGTGAGACCAAGAGGAAGATGTCCACCTTTGTGAGCAGCATCAAGTCCTCTGACAGCTCCACACAGCATGCAGTGGGTTTCCAAAAGGCTTTCCAGCTGATCAGGAACACAAACAATGGCACAAAACTCCAAGGAAGTAAGTCTCCTGGTTGGCTGCAATCCTGATGCTCTCTGTCTGTCTATCTGCCTGCCTGTCTGTCTGTCTGTCTATCTATCTGCCTGTCTGTTCTCTCTGTCTGTCTCTCTGTCTGTCTCTCTGTCTGTCTCTCTGTCTGTCTCTCTGTCTGTCTCTCTGTCTGTCTCTCTGTCTGTCTCTCTGTCTGTCTGAAATTGAGTTGCCTGATAGCTAAATGATTCCCTAAATGTCTGCTGTTGCTGCAAGTTCCTTGGCTTCCCACTAACCCCTGGGTAGATGGGCTGGGATCACACACAATCAGGAAGGTTGGAAGAGATCTCTAAGCTCAGCAAGTCCAAGCATCCCTAGCACTCCCATGCCACTAACCCATGGCCCTAAGGAGAGCATCTCAATGTTTCTTCAACCCCTCCAGGGATGGAGACTCCAGCACCTCCCTGAGCAACCTATTCCAAGACTTAACTACCCTTTCAGTAAGGAAATTCCTCCTTATATCTAATCTAAACCTCAGAGACATTGTCAGTGCCATGGCAGGGTGGAGAAAGCAGTTCAGTCTCTCTTGGTTTAGTCAGCTGGTGTAACCTCCATCCCATAGCTTGGTCCTGAGCCTGCTCCAGGGAATGCAAAGTCTTCAGTGTCCTGAAGGCCACCAGCTCAGAACAGAAGGGAATGAAAATGTGAGGAATGAAAGTGCTTTTGGAAAGACTAAGGAATTGTGCTCTTCCTTCATGTGACTTCCCTTTGGTTTGTGAAATGATGCTTTGGCTGTTCAAAAGTCAGCCAACTTCTGACCTTGAGGCCACAGGCACAGGGAAACATTTCTCTGCTCAGCTGAAAGGGAAGCTTGTCAAGGGCAGGTTTTGATCCTCCTCTGGCAAAGGGATGAAAGAAAAGGCTACAACTTTCTACTTAATAAAAAAAAAGAGATGAAAACAATCCAGTGCTGCTGAAGCTGGCAGGGAGCAGCTGCTTTAGTCAGCAGTGCTTATTCCAAGCTCATCAGCTGGAGAGGCTTGTAGCATCCTCCTACATACTTGCTGCTGTTTGTATATTAGGATTAGAAGGGTTTGGCTTATTCTTTATTGAGGGGAACACCTCCCACTAGAGCAGCTTGCTCCCAGCCCCAGCCAGCCTGGCCTGCAACACTGCCAGGGATGGATGGGGCTGCCAACACCTCTCTGGGCAACTTATTCCAGCATCTCAGCCACAACTTCTGCCTAAAAGCCAACCTCAGTCTCCCCTCCTCAAGCTTGGATCCATTCCCCCTAGTCCTAGCACTGCCTGACATCCTAAACAGTCCTTCCCCAGCCCTCTTGGAGCTCACTGCAGATACTTCAGAAGTCATGGGGTGAGACACAATAGATTTAAGAAGAGGATGTTTATCAGCCAAGGTTCATTTTCTTGTGAGTAATCTTTTCATCTGGTTTAAAACAAGAAAAATAAACCTAGAAGAGAGGAAAAAAAAATCATTCATTTCCCTGTTAATTCTCTAACATCCTCTTCCTGGAGAACAATGTGCTGGGTGTGTCAGGGAAGCTGTGGAGATACAACCTCCACTCCCAAATTCACCCTGGAAAAGTTAGAAGAGAACTGGTAGCATTGTGCCATGGCTGTGTGTGAAATGCCTGCCTTATCCTGGTGCCTGTTGCAGTGCTGCTCAGCAGATCCTCATCCCACAGGGCAGGGAAGTGCTCTGCAGCAATTGGGTCCCCATAACCCCATGCAATGCTCCAGCCTTGGGGCAGAATGGCTGGAAGCTGAGCAGAGGAAAAGGATTTCAGGATGCTGGCTGACAGTAGCTGAAGCTGAGGCAGCAAAGTGCCCAGGTGGCCAAGAAGGACAAGAGCATCCTGGCTTGGAGCAGCACTAGTGTGGCAGCAGAGCTAGGGAAGGGATTGTCCTCCTGGACCAATAGCTCCAAGCCTGGGCTCAGCTTTGGGCTCCTCACTCCCTCCCAGAAGGACATGGAGCTGCTGGAGTGTGTGCAGAGAAGGGCAAGGAAGCTGGGGAAGGCTCTAGAGCACAAATGTGCTGAGGAGCAGCTGAGGGCACTGGGCTTGCTTAGGCTGGACAAGAGGAGGCTCAGGGGAGACCTTCTCCCTCTCTGCAACTCCCTGCAAGGAGCTTGGAGCCAGCTGGGGCTTGGGCTCTTCTGCCAAGGAACAAGAGCAAACAGCCTCAAGTTGTACTAGAGGAGGTTTAAGCTGGAGATGAGGAAAAATCCTATGAATGGAAGCTTAATAATGAAGGATATCATTCCTCAGACTGTGAAACTTCCCAATGAAGTTGTTGGCAGGATCTGGTTGTAAGTAGATGTTAGGACTCTGACCACATGAATTTACTGATTTCAAACTCTAATGCACTTCCTACTCTTCTATCTAATTCTTTTCAGATACTGATATGGTCATCATTTATCTCTCTGCTGGGATCACATCCAAAGACTCCTCAGAAGATGATAAGAAAGCTACTCTCCGTGTCATCAATGAAGAGAACAGTTTCCTCAACAACTCTGTCATGATTCTTACTTATGCACTAATGAATGGTAAGGAATGTTTCTCTTCTTTCCAGGGGGATGAAAATGCTCTTTCATTGCACAGCTAGCTTATTAAGTTCATCCTAGTCCTAGCACTGCCTGACATCCTAACAAGTCCTTCCCCAGCCCTCTTGTAGCCCCTGCACATCCTGCAAGGCCACAAGAAGGTCTCCCTGGAGCCTTCTCTTCTCCAGACTGAATAATCCCAACTCTCCCAGCCTGTCCTCCTAGGAGAAGTGCTCCAGCCTCTGAGCATCTGATAACTAATGCAACTCTAAACCTTCCTGACACTGCTCCTCTTTCCTGGTGCAGCAAAAGGAGATGATAGAGGAGTTCTGTTTGAGTTATTAGCCCAGGAGTGTGAATCAGGTGTAATCTGAAATGTTTTGGTAATTTAGAAGCTGAAGTTGAAGATCACTCCCTCAATAGTTTGGCATCCTCTGCTTTTTTTCTGACAAAGCATTTGTTTGGTCAGAAGGGCTGTGTGTTTGTACTGCTCAAAATTATCCATGGATTCTAGCCAAGGAAAGAAATGCTTCAGCTATCATTGGACTGTAAACTTCAATACTCATTGGAGAGCTAATACATTCAAAATGTGCAGGAATTTGAGCCTGGAACTTGTGTAATGTGTGACACTTTCATGCTTAAGCTGAAGAACAAAGCCTGTTATCTCCAAGGGTGTGTAATATGCTCCTGGGCCTTTCTGTGGACTAGCCACCAGTGGAGAACAAAGAGCTGGCCTCTGGATTTATGGGTCACATAAGTCTCTGTTAAAAGGCCTTTGTTGGAAGGGCTGATGTGAACAGCATGTGGAATTTTTGCCCTGTGCAACAGCATGGGAGAGGCAACCTGATTAAATTGGGTACTAGCTGATGACTTCTCCTCAAACCATCCTAGGTTTTCAGCACTTTATTGCTTGAATAAGCTTATAGTGTATCATAGAATCACAGAGTGTTAGGGGATGGAAGGGACCTCTGGANAATGTATTCAATCCTGCAGTGTAGCCAAGGCATCATTTAGCTTCTATTTACAACACTTCCGAGCAAGACACAGATGGCTTGATGGAAATGAAGCTTCTTTGCTCTCTTCCCTTCTCTTTCTTCCATCAGAGGGGGTGACAGGCTTGAAGGAACTGGCCTTTCTGCGAGACCTGGCAGAGCAGAACTGGGGGAAGTACGGTGTGCCGGAGCGCACGGCCCTGCCTGTGCTCAAGGGCAGCATGATGGTCCTCAACCAGCTCAGCAACCTGGAGACCACCGTGGGCAGGTTCTACACCAACCTGCCCAACCGCATGATCGATGAGGCTGTGTTCAGCCTGCCCTTCTCAGATGAAATGGGAGATGGTAAGTGCTTGCCTTCAGGAGCTTCTCTTGCCTTAGGGAGAGAATCAGCACAGAATCACAGAATGTCAGGGGTTGGCAGGGCCCTAGAAAGATCATCTAGTGCAACCCCCCTGCCAGAGCAGGAGCACCTAGACCAGCTCACACAGCAATGTGTCCAGGTGCCTCTGCAATGGCTCCACACAAGGAGACTCCACAGGCTCCTGGGCAGCCTGGGCCAGTGCTCTGGCACCTGAACTGCAAACAAGTTTCTCCTCAGCTTAATACTAAACCTCCTGTGCTCCAACTTGCTGCCATTCCCTCTTGTCCTACCATTGGATGCCATGGAGCAGAGCCTGGCTCTCTCCTCCTCACACTCACCCTTCACATATTTCTAAGCATTGCTGAGGTCTCCTCTCAGTCTCCTCTTGTCCAGGCTGAAGAGACCCAGCTCTCTCAGCCTGTCCTCCTAGGGCACATGCTCCACTCCTTTCAGGATCTTGCTGGCCCTGGGCTGGACTCTCTCCAGCAGCTCCCTAGCCTTGTGGAGCTGAGGGGCCCACAACTGGACACAGCATTCCAGGGGAGGCCTCCCCAGGGCACACGAGAGGGGACAAGAACCTCTCTGGCTCTGCTGGCCACGCTCCTCTTCATGCATCCTAGGCTGAAGTCTGTTGTTACTCTCTCACAAAGCCATCTCCAAGCCTCATGGCAAATTTGAGCAGCAAGGAATGGTGCAACAGAGAAGGTTTCTCTTCCCTGAATTTCAAAGTGCACTTAAAAGCTTAGACATGCAAATGAATTTTATGTTGCTTTGAAGGAAGAGAGTTGCTGAGTTCCCAAGTAGTGGTGTAGAAAGTTAAAGGAGGTATTACCAAGAGTTCTTCCCTCAGGCATAAGATGTGTCCCAATCCATTGTGTAATTATGCCTATGATTCCCACTACAGTTACCACACTAAGGTTTAGTTAAGCAGAGGAGGTTTGATACTCTGAATATGCAATTCCACCAGCAATAATTCATCTCCTTTGTTGCTTTACAAGTGCAAATTCTCTTCCTCCCTCCTCCCCCTTTTTTTTCAGTGGCCTTAAATGATGCTAAAGGAACCAAACCCCATCTTGGCTTCTCTTGCAGATGCATTTCTTATCTGTGAGGCATCCACTTGTAGACTGACACAACCCCCAAATCATCAGTTGTGCTGTGGATTTTAATAGTGATTAGGTCACATAGAAATTAGCTAATTTGGAAGAGGAGTTAACCACCAGACCTGACAGATAACCTGAGCTCCACTTCCCTCTAGCTGTGCCAACTTTTGTCCAGTCTCCAGCAAGGAATACCCAATAACATTTAACTCTACAGCACTTTGAAATGATGAAGTGCAAACACTCTTTCCTCTAACAATAAACCCATCAGCAATAATACCTAGTTAATGAGGGTTTTTTTCTCTCCTTCTAAGGCCTGATAATGACTGTAAGTAAACCATGCTACTTTGGGAACTTGCTGCTAGGAATTGTTGGAGTGGATGTTAATCTTGCCTACATCTTGGAAGATGTCACCTACTATCAAGACTCCTTGGGTTCCTACACTTTCCTCATTGATAATAAAGGTAACTTTTGGGCTCAAGTCATCTCTTTTAGATCAATAAACTATCCAAAGGAACCTCTTAATCTTCATGGCTCTAAATAGTCTATAAGTAATGAATGATTGAAAGATGAATTGCACGTTGGTTAAGTTTTGCCTGAGAGGTGCAGGGTGCATTCATGACTTTGAAATGTTTGTGCTGGAGGTTTGATGTGGAAATACTTGTAACTTTGTTACCCTTTTTTATGGACACTCTGCAGTACCTCAATGTCCTTCTTGGAGTGAGAGGCCCAAAAGTAAACACAGTGCTCAAGGTGTAAACCATAAAGCATCTTGTCCAGGAGCTGCTTTATGCTGCTGACGCTGCCCTTGTTGCCCAGACAGCAGTAGCTCTGCAGTGTTTCACGTCCTGCTTTGCAGTCACTGCTCAGCTTTTTGGGCTGGAAGTTAGCTTAAAGAAAACACAAGTTTTATTTCAACTTGCACCTCAGGAAGTTTTTCACCATCCTCATATCATCATTGGTGATTTAGAACTTAAATCAGTCCAACAGTTTAATTCCCTAGGCAGCCTCATCTCCTCAGATGGTAAGATTGACACAGAGATAGACAATAGGCTAGCAAAGGCATAGAGTGCTTTGGGAAAACTCTGGAAAAGAGTCTGGAGAAATAAACACCTGAAGCAAAGTCCAAAGCTCAGTGTTTCTAGAGCCATTGTGCTGTCTCCTCTTTTCTATGGTTCCCNAATCCCAGCTCCCTCAGCCTGTCCTCAGAGCAGAGGTGTTCCAGCCCCTGAGCATTCTCGTGGCCTCCTCTGCACCTGCTCCAGCAGCTCCATGGCCTTTCTGTGTTGAGGGCTCCAGAACTGGCCCCAGTATTGCAGAGGAGGTGTGAGCAGAGCAGAGTGCAGTGGCAGAATCACCTCTCTGGCTCTGCTGGCCACGCTTCTCTTGCTGCAGCCCAGGATGCCATTGTGCTTCTGGGCTGCCAGCGTGCACTGTTTGCTCATGGCCAGCTTCTCAGCCACCAGCACCCCAAGGCCTTTTCTGCAGGGCTGCTCTCCATCATCTCATCCCCCAGCCTGGATTGATAGTGGGGATTGTTCTGACCCAGGTGCAGGACCCTGCACTTGCTCTTGTTGAAGCTCATCCATCCTGCTCTCAGTTGTGACAATGCCTGTGTTTCTCTCTTTTTTTTAGGGTATACTCTGATGCACCCATCCCTTACCAGGCCCTACCTGCTCTCAGAGCCCCCCCTGCACACAGATATCATCCATTATGAGAACATCCCCAAGTTTGAGCTGGTGCGCCAGAACATCCTCAGGTAAGGAACTGGGGAGCAAGTCCAAACATTAGCAATCCTTAGGGCACTACAAGTCTTTCTAGAGGAGTATTTAAGAGAATATCACATCAAGTTCCTTTTCTGACACTATCTGCATTGTTGGATGAGTTTATTTTTCCCCTTCCCCCAACTCATGTAGAACAATTCTGGTTTCATGTTATCCTCCAAAGAACAATTCTGGTTTCATGTTATCCTCCAAAAAACAGTTTTGATTTGTGAATTTTTCCTCCAAAGAACAATTCTGGTTTAGTTTTATTCTCCAAAGAACACTTTTGGTTTAATTTTATCCTCTGAAGAATAAACCTGTTTTAGTTTTATCCTCCAAAGAACACTTTTGGTTTGTTTTTATTTCCTCCAAAAAAACAGTTTTGGTTTGTGTTTTTTCCTCCAAAGAACAATTCTGGTTTGGGTTTTTCCTCCAAAGAACAATTCTGATTTGTGTTTTATCCTCCAGAGAACAGTTTTGGTTTGTGTTTTTTCCTCCAAAGAACAATTCTGGTTTAGTTTTATCTTCCAAAGAACAGTTTTGGTTTAATTTTATCCTGCAAAGAACAGTTCTGATTTAGTTTTATCCTCCAAAGAACAGTTTTGGTTTGTGTTTTTTCACCCAAAGAACAATTCTGGTTTGTGTTTTATCCTCCAAAAACCAATTATGATTTAATTTTTTCCTCCAAAGAACAATTCTGGTTTAG
>VWZO01017123.1:0-14586 GCA_013396975.1 Bucco capensis
CCCTAACCATTCTATGATTCTATGATTTAGTAGTCTGTTAAATAACAGAAGCACTATGCCAGAACACAGTTAAAAATGAGGCTTTTTGGTTTTTAATTATTTTTATAGTACATTTTAATGTACAAGCATTTGCTTCTTAAGGGGCAGTCTCATGTTCAGAGATCATTCATTTCTAAGCTTGAAAATAATTTAAGTGAAAAGGCTTAGCCAATGTGTAGAGAGAAACAAAAGAAAAAGGAAAATCTGACACATAAAATGAAAGAGCAAGTAATTACAGCAGGTACACGTGCTGTCCAGCCATAGGCATCTAAATGTAAGGTTCAATGGAGAGAGACAGATTTGTAACACAGGTGCTTTCAACCACTCTCCAAAGGAGAAGTGCTGCATTGGCACAGCTTGGGCACTACAGCACAGGTCTAAATTAGTTCAAGGTTCAAAGGAGTGACTACTCCTGTAGCAGACAAGGTTTTGCTCATCTTAACCACTTGCAAGCCCACAGAATCCAAAGACCAAGGCTCATCCTACACAGTATATTTTTTTCAAATTCTCTTACAACTCGTATAGGTTACTGAAGGATGATGCAGTCTCCTACAACTAGTTTTAGTGCCTGTCAGTTCATAAAACCATGAAATGGGTCTCAGTAACAGCTATGTAAATATGAATGACATTGACTGCTGTCAAGAAGACACTCTGAAGGTGTCTTTGTAAGGAGCAGAGTTTCTCTGGAGTTTCATGACCATAACAGTAAAATTTGGCCACAATTTTCAAAGACATTATATTTTAAGCATAAATCAGGATTATAGTACCATCTTTGAAGGCTTTATAAATGGATTATAAACAGCTTTATAGACCATTATAAAAGCCTTAATAAAGGGCTCTGTGCTGTACCCACCCATTGTTGTAGAGGGTGTACAGAAGTACACTATCATCATACTGACCATCAGGCTACATGAGAAGTACCCCCAGAAAATGGAGAGTTGTCTTCCTTGATTGACAGGTGTGCCTAATTATGGGGCTTCTAGGACAGACCCTGCCATGATTCCAGACCTAGGCAATCAGCAACACCAGAATAACCTTAACATATCCCTGAGGGCACAAAAAATAACACTGAGAAACACCAACTCAGTTCAGCAACAAAAGGCCAAGTAACCTGCAACTGCACGTTTAATTCTACATCTGCAGTGCAATTCTGGAGATACTAGGTACACACTTCGGAGGCAATAAACATTTCCTCCCTCATCCACCTGGGATAAGCTAATTTCCATGTGTATCCAACTGCAGGTAAATGGGTGACACTTCCACAAAGTGCTTGCAAGTCTTTCAGCCTTTCAGAAACTTCATAAAGAAATCCTAGTATCAAGAACGTAATGCTGATGAGGAATTTGCCTGGATTAGGAAACCAGTTCCAAGCCAATCTCTAAAAACTTCATGGAACTTTTGGGCATCAGTTGTAAATCCCTGTATGTCACTACACCTGTGGTTTACTTAGGCACTATTTCATTATCCAAGGAATTTACTGACTAAGGAGACTAGAAAGGAAAAAAAAAAAAATCACTCAACAGTTTGGAACCATTGATGTATGGATTTCTTATGGCCACAGCTGATGCCACAGCTTTCACAGGTAACTGTTGCCACTTACAGTGATTAAAACACCAAATACACAGCGTGACTTTGGTCAAAGAGAACCTTCCTCAGTACTGTATGCCTGCACTGCATAATTGGAAAAGACACCAGTTACCACTGGGAAAACCTAAACATGGCACCAGAAATAAATTAAGGAAATGGCACCTTGGTTTCAGAGTATGGCACCTCCCTACTGCCTTGTCTTGTGGGAGGAAAAACGTAACTTACAGACTTGATCCTGATAGCTGTTCCTCAGGAATATTTTAGTCCTTGGGCAAGAATTCATAATCTGTGGGCATTTCCATGTCAAACCAAGGTATAAGACCCTTGAAAGTAAATTCCAAACCAGCTGCCTCTGGACCTGGAAATGGTGGTGCTGTACTTGGAATAATCACCATGTTTGAGAGCAAGGCCAGTTACCACAGGAACAGCTACAAACAAATATACTGAGTTCAAGACCTGAGCTGGTAGCTTTGCACAGCACGGCCTCATCACTGTGCTGGTTCATCAGCGGATCTCGCACTTCCCCAGGGATGTGTGACAGAGTTCTGCATCGCACTGTGCAAGCATCAGACCAGCAGAAATATTTTAAAATGGGTCATTCTCTTTAGCTCTTCTTTACTTAACAAGAAGAAAGCTCTTCCGCCCAAAAATCATGTGTTTTTTTGTAAATAACTTACTACGATGGAAAAAGAATGACTTAACTACTCCCATAGTGTGTTAAGACCTATTGCCATTAAAAATTAAAACCCGAAGAAGTGTTGTGCCATGCTTCTGAGCTCTAACCTACTGTTAAATATTGAACATACCAGATCAGTGCAGAGAGCATACAGTAAATATATACCTATATCCCACGGTATATAGGTAGTAACCCAAGCCATGAAACCAGCTATCCTACCCTATCTAATGATTAATGAAAAGTAGTTTTGGTAAAGTGCTTCAATCTTCCTCCAAAAAAAAAATCATGAAAATATATGTTTTGGAAACATCTCCTTCTTTAAGAAGCAGATCTTTTTGTTTCCTTGCTACAAGAGCATTTGTCTACAGTAAGTACTGTATTTCTACCGCTACTATCCATTTGCTTACTAAATAGATTAGATCAGGAACAATACATCTGGATGTAGAGGAAAACGCCACAATCCAAGATCGTTAAAAGTTCTGTGAAAGCCTTTGGCTACAATGAACATTACTGAACCAGAAACTTCTGAATAATAATTTAACAAGAATTCGAAGCACAGATTCATAGCAAAACTAGAACATAAATGCCACAGTATATTTTCATGGGGACACAAATATGCAGGATCTGTTACTGATGTTCACAACAGGTTGTGTAGTGGGCTGTGCTCAGGTAGGCTGCACAGTCAACCCTCTGTCTTCCAGCTGCTGGAGTTAAAAGCAAAGGTAATAAACAATAAGACATCTGAGACAGAAGTTAAGTTTTTGAAAATCAGTATCCATGACTTGGTGAATAAGAATGTGGAAGATCCTATTTATTAACAGATCTGAAATACTGTGGCTACAGTTGAAGATGTTAAGTGTAATTGCTTTAGCAATATGTCAGTCTGCAATTACAAAGTACATATTTTTCATCTTTTTAGCCTTTCCTTGACTACCCAAAAATAACTTCAGTACTGAGTAGCATACATTATATTGGAATGAAATGTGTGTCTTATACTGCTTTTTCCATTATTTCAGACATATGAAAATATACTGTGACATTTAACATGTTGTACATGTGACTGAGACAGTGACAGCAGCAGCAGCAGCAAAAAAACCCAACAACCAGCCCACTAAACACTAAAAACATAAGCACCCTAGCAGGTGCTTATTCATATGGGCAAAACCCAAGCCAGCGACATAAGGCATGCTCCAAAAACCTCAGAATTCACCTAGGGCTTATGGGGATGGCTGCTGCTGTCAGAATTCTTATTCCAACATCCAAACGGAGAGATGGGGAGTAGGGGTGAGTGGGCACCAACAGAGAAAAGAAAAACTTCAGAAACTGTACCCTTGCTGTCAAAAAGGCTTCAGAGTCAGCTGCCATCTTGACATGAGGTTGCAATTCCTGTTACTGTACCCTTTTAGAACATGCTTAGTGAACTGGTCCCTCACTCATTTTCAAGAAAGGTTAAATTTAAAATATTAGGGGGGGGTTGTTTCTTTGATTGTTTGTTTTAAAAAAGAAACATCTCAGCTAGCTCCAAACATGTCTTTTTCTGATTCTGGAGACTTAGGCCGTGATAGTTCAAACAACTCCTGTGGTGACTGGGAGCTTCTTCTTGAGGTTAATATCCTAAGTATCTCAGCAAACTGTTTTTCTATATTGGTCATTTTTGTGTTTAAAGCCTTGATGTCCTCTTTCAACTCATGTTTCACTTCTAGCATGGTGGCCTGAAGAGTCTGTTCTGGGATGGGATAAAAGGAATGCTTGACCTCCGGGAGGACCGGGCTGTGGTCCTGTGGGCTTCTTGTCTCCCCAACGTTATCCAAGCGCAAGTCACTTTTTGTAATGCCACTATCGCAAGAGTCTGTCTTCTTCAGGGTAGCTTCTCCTGAAGCTTTAGTTCTCTCTGGTAAAGTCTCCATGGACTCTGCTTTAGAGACTTTGTTCCAGTCTTCACCTTTTCCACAGGCGTCTTTGAATTTGGCCCAGCCTTTTCGTCGGGGGTATTCCCCCAACATTTTACATCCTGCATAGTCTGATGTCGGGGCCTGTAGCTTTGCCTGGTCAGAGGCCCCAGATGTTGAAGCAGCCTGGTATGGCACAGGAGTTGCCGGACTCTCCCGTACAGTCACAACACTGGCCTTGACCACCGCGCGGGTGGAGGAGTGCTCTCCTAAAACATTGCCCTTCTCCACGTCCAGGTCATCCGGATCTCTGCCCCTCTCTGCTGCAAGCCGTGCTTCCTTCTGTTGCCTGAACCTCTGGAACAGCCGGCGGACTGGGTGGTCTGGAGGTAAGATCAGAGGCGCTTCATTCTTCCTCTTCATTCTCTCCTCTTCTTCACGTTTGACGTCACTGATTTTCCGGAAGACGATCTACAGGGGGAAAGAGATTTCACTTTGTGATTAACTGCACATTTGATAAGGGGGAGAAGTTGCAGAGGAAGAACTATTTGAAAGAACCAATCTTAACTGACAAATGCACAACCTCTGCACATATATAGCAACATTTTTAAGTGTCTCACCTTGTGTGGAACATGGCTTATTTCATTATTTAAGAGTCCAGTTCTGTGAGGTCAGCAAAGCAGTGGCATTGTAAATATAATGTTACTTAGAATCATAGAACAGTTACAGCTGGAAGAGACCTTGGAGATCATCAAGTCCAGCCTTTGTCCTAGCCCTATCAACTTACTAAATGATGCCCTCCAATGCAACATCCACCTGTCTCTTAAACACCTCCAGGGATGGTGAGTCANGTGCAGCACCCAGCATTTGGCCTTATTGAACTTCATGGAATTGGCCTTGACCCAGCCATCCAGCCTACCTAGATCCCTCTATAAAGCTTCCCTACCCTCAAGCAGATCAACACTGCCACCCAGCTTGGTGTCGTCTGCAAACTTGCTAAGGGTGCACTCTATCCCCTGGTCCAAATCATTGATGAACTTGTTCTATTTTGTGTTAAAAGTGATTTCTTCTGTTTGTTTTCCGGACTCTTGAGGTTTAGCACCAAGTTTGTAATATTATGAAGGGCCATTCCCATGTCTTACATCAGTCTCATATCAGAGCTCACTCACTACATGCCATGCAAGTATCTGATATTAGTTTAGTGCAGCTTGGCTACTAATGGGGTCAGTACCACAGAGACTACTCTCAACTCTCCAACAGCAGCTGGCAAAGTACTTCTTGTTCTTCCTTCACTCCCACACCTCCTTCTAGAAGTAACATGGAGTTTAGGGATGAGGCAAAGCTCAAGGCAGCGGCACAGTCAAGAGTACAAGGACAGTGTGGAATAGGCTCTGTGAGACATGGGGAAGCTCTTCGTGGCTGGATTACTACAGAGCCTTGTAGAACTTCATGCCTTTATTTCTGTGGGAAAAAGGAATTTTTGCATAAAGAAACATTAATTTTCCATCTACCCTCCTAATTATATCTTCCTGAGCTTGTAGGCTAAGTGATCTCCGTGGGAGCAGCTCAAGAGTCTCATGATACTGACGACAGCCTCACAGTGCCCCACACACAACCCCGAAGTGCAGCCAGGCCTTGTTTCTTCCCTGGACTTGATGGCAAAACACACTCTCTTCAAGAACTCTATGTATTTTTCATTGCTATTGTTATTTCCAAGCTAAAAACCTCCACTGTTTTATTAAAGGAGAATAAGTAAATAGTCTGATTTGAAAATGGAAAGTCCTCTAAGCTTAAATTTTCATAGAATAAGAATCATTATGGTTGGAAAAGACCTCTGAGATCATCGAGTCCAACCATTCACCTAACACTATCATGCCTACCACTAAGCCATATCCCCAAGTACCATATCTACACATTTTTTGTAGAGTATGAAAGTTGTTGCCTCCAGCTTCCACTGAAGGCTGATACCTAAACTCTTTAGCCGCTTTTGGGAAAATCCACTCAAAGTTCTTATACTCCAATGCAGAAATAACTTTCAGATTCTAATTATTATTAAGAAATGTGTAAATAAACCCATCCCTCTTTGCAGGCATATTTAAATTAGACTAAACGTAACAAGCACTCCATCTCTGGTACACACAAAATGCATGTTTCTCCTGACTCCAATGCTTCCATTGCTTCCAATGCTTCACAGCCATAGTGAAGCAGGGAAAAAACATCTTAACACTGCAACTTTGGAAAGAGGAAATTGTCAGACTTGACAGCATTTCCCAAATACAAACCAATAAAATTAGCAGGTGTCCTGGGTTTGGCTAGGATAGGGCTAATTTACAGGCCACACCCAGAAGACATAACCGAACCATCCAGTGGGCCATTTGATACCATTCTGACATCACATCTGCTAGATATGGGGAGAGCTGACGTGGGCAAGGGCAGATGTTTTTTAGTGTGCGCACGTAGCAGTTGTGTCAGGTGAGACTCTTGCATTTTATATTGTCTGTTTATCTATTACTTCATTAGTTTTCTTGTTACTCCTGGTGTTTCCCTGTTCTTTGTATTGTTCTATTCAACTTTCCTTATCTCAACCCATGATGTCTGGCATTTTGCTCCCAATTCTCCTTCCCATCCTACTGCGGGGAGGAGGTGAGTGGGCAGCATGCAAGTGACTGCATGGGGCTTGGCTGGCAGCTGGGCCTAAACCACAACAGCAGGAAGGATATTTTATTTCCAAGCTGCAATTAGGAAACTAAATGTGAGATAAGAATAAGACAACAGAGTACTCAACAGTATTTTTATTCCCCAGGAAACTCAGTTTGCAGTGAGCTCAATACAAGGCGAACAAAGCACATAAAACTCAAAAGCGAAAGAATCGCACTTACTCACTGGGAAGGGGGAATCAACACAATGCTCCAGGCTAACAGCTTCCCACACACTGGCACTTCCTCGCTTTAATTGAAGGAAAAGTGTCAGCTCACCCTGCACGCTCTGCTAGAGCCTAGTGATGCCAGGCAGGGTCTCAGGGGTCACTCCAACCGCAGGCTGAAGATGGCTCTGGTGGCACAAAGCCCAAAAGGCAACTATAAGCCAGGCCAATTTGTCTCTGTAAAATTCTGTGTCCCCAAGACTTTCCTCACCTGGAGTGAGTTTGCATGTTTGGTGCTGGTGTGGACATCCACATCCCACATGATGCTGTGCCAGATAGTAATGCAATTAACAGGGCTCATGTCACTTTACACGTGAGTGTATCTCAGTCTGAGTTGTGGATTTGGACTGTGTGTTTTCCATAAATGTTTGGAAGGGACATATGACTGGGTGGTGCAATGGTCACCCTCACAGGGGTCATTAGAGAATGCATCTAGGTGCTTGAAAAAGCTAGAGGGCAGGCTGCTTGGTAGAGTCCTTATCTAGTCCAATTCCTGCTTAATGCAGCCTGCTCAGCATGTTGCCTGGTAAGCACTGGAGTACCTCTCACTATTAAATGACTGGCTCCTGTAATATAAACAAGTTATCTGTCAGAATCTGCCCCTGCAAAGGAGAAAGTCTCAAGCAATAACTTACTTACAGCCTAGCCCAACACATGGTTGGGCATGGTTGGATCTCATACAGCTGGTAGAATGGTGTCCATACTGGAGTACATGAGAAGCAAATTTACCAGCAAATGCAAAAAGGTGAATACTGAGAGACAAGTTGCTGGTAGTGCTTATCACCTCTCAGCATCTGCTGCTTTTGGTTGCACTGCCTAGGTGAGCCCTGTTGATGCTAAGCACACTCAGCTGTGGAGGAGCTGCCATCAGCTTCCTCACGGTGTGGTGGTCAGCCTCAGGGCCTTGAACATACCTTCACTCCTTTGCTTTCAAGAGATCTGAATGCAACAGAAACAGGAACATATGTGGAGGGAGCAATTACATAAATAACTACTTTTGCCACTGGTAACTGCTACCATGCTAATGAGANTGGACTTGATGGCAAAACACACTCTCTTCAAGAACTCTATGTATTTTTCATTGCTATTGTTATTTCCAAGCTAAAAACCTCCACTGTTTTATTAAAGGAGAATAAGTAAATAGTCTGATTTGAAAATGGAAAGTCCTCTAAGCTTAAATTTTCATAGAATAAGAATCATTATGGTTGGAAAAGACCTCTGAGATCATCGAGTCCAACCATTCACCTAACACTATCATGCCTACCACTAAGCCATATCCCCAAGTACCATATCTACACATTTTTTGTAGAGTATGAAAGTTGTTGCCTCCAGCTTCCACTGAAGGCTGATACCTAAACTCTTTAGCCGCTTTTGGGAAAATCCACTCAAAGTTCTTATACTCCAATGCAGAAATAACTTTCAGATTCTAATTATTATTAAGAAATGTGTAAATAAACCCATCCCTCTTTGCAGGCATATTTAAATTAGACTAAACGTAACAAGCACTCCATCTCTGGTACACACAAAATGCATGTTTCTCCTGACTCCAATGCTTCCATTGCTTCCAATGCTTCACAGCCATAGTGAAGCAGGGAAAAAACATCTTAACACTGCAACTTTGGAAAGAGGAAATTGTCAGACTTGACAGCATTTCCCAAATACAAACCAATAAAATTAGCAGGTGTCCTGGGTTTGGCTAGGATAGGGCTAATTTACAGGCCACACCCAGAAGACATAACCGAACCATCCAGTGGGCCATTTGATACCATTCTGACATCACATCTGCTAGATATGGGGAGAGCTGACGTGGGCAAGGGCAGATGTTTTTTAGTGTGCGCACGTAGCAGTTGTGTCAGGTGAGACTCTTGCATTTTATATTGTCTGTTTATCTATTACTTCATTAGTTTTCTTGTTACTCCTGGTGTTTCCCTGTTCTTTGTATTGTTCTATTCAACTTTCCTTATCTCAACCCATGATGTCTGGCATTTTGCTCCCAATTCTCCTTCCCATCCTACTGCGGGGAGGAGGTGAGTGGGCAGCATGCAAGTGACTGCATGGGGCTTGGCTGGCAGCTGGGCCTAAACCACAACAGCAGGAAGGATATTTTATTTCCAAGCTGCAATTAGGAAACTAAATGTGAGATAAGAATAAGACAACAGAGTACTCAACAGTATTTTTATTCCCCAGGAAACTCAGTTTGCAGTGAGCTCAATACAAGGCGAACAAAGCACATAAAACTCAAAAGCGAAAGAATCGCACTTACTCACTGGGAAGGGGGAATCAACACAATGCTCCAGGCTAACAGCTTCCCACACACTGGCACTTCCTCGCTTTAATTGAAGGAAAAGTGTCAGCTCACCCTGCACGCTCTGCTAGAGCCTAGTGATGCCAGGCAGGGTCTCAGGGGTCACTCCAACCGCAGGCTGAAGATGGCTCTGGTGGCACAAAGCCCAAAAGGCAACTATAAGCCAGGCCAATTTGTCTCTGTAAAATTCTGTGTCCCCAAGACTTTCCTCACCTGGAGTGAGTTTGCATGTTTGGTGCTGGTGTGGACATCCACATCCCACATGATGCTGTGCCAGATAGTAATGCAATTAACAGGGCTCATGTCACTTTACACGTGAGTGTATCTCAGTCTGAGTTGTGGATTTGGACTGTGTGTTTTCCATAAATGTTTGGAAGGGACATATGACTGGGTGGTGCAATGGTCACCCTCACAGGGGTCATTAGAGAATGCATCTAGGTGCTTGAAAAAGCTAGAGGGCAGGCTGCTTGGTAGAGTCCTTATCTAGTCCAATTCCTGCTTAATGCAGCCTGCTCAGCATGTTGCCTGGTAAGCACTGGAGTACCTCTCACTATTAAATGACTGGCTCCTGTAATATAAACAAGTTATCTGTCAGAATCTGCCCCTGCAAAGGAGAAAGTCTCAAGCAATAACTTACTTACAGCCTAGCCCAACACATGGTTGGGCATGGTTGGATCTCATACAGCTGGTAGAATGGTGTCCATACTGGAGTACATGAGAAGCAAATTTACCAGCAAATGCAAAAAGGTGAATACTGAGAGACAAGTTGCTGGTAGTGCTTATCACCTCTCAGCATCTGCTGCTTTTGGTTGCACTGCCTAGGTGAGCCCTGTTGATGCTAAGCACACTCAGCTGTGGAGGAGCTGCCATCAGCTTCCTCACGGTGTGGTGGTCAGCCTCAGGGCCTTGAACATACCTTCACTCCTTTGCTTTCAAGAGATCTGAATGCAACAGAAACAGGAACATATGTGGAGGGAGCAATTACATAAATAACTACTTTTGCCACTGGTAACTGCTACCATGCTAATGAGACCCCCTAATCTCTATTTTCTACATGAGGCCTCCAGGCACAGTCTGAAAATCACTTGGGGTCTCCTGTGGTCCCTGGTGCAATAACTGTGCCGACAGCAGAGGGGGCATTAAACTCATTGCCCACGGGAAAGTGTGGGGAGTGATACCCATGTTCCTATAATCCTTGTATGGGTAGGATGAGCTCATTAGCCTTCTGGCAGTCATCCTAGGAGAAGGACAACTCTGATCCCAAACCCGGGCAGATGGAGCTCGTTTAGCCCTGTGAGGCCTTCCATCTAAGAGAAGGACACTCTAATAAAACCTACGTCCTCAGGACTTCGCTGCCAGCGTCCAAGCTTGCTAGGCCCTGGCAGATGAACCTTAGGACTAAAGGGTGGGTCCAGCTCTGCGCATGCTGTGTCTCACCTAAAATAAAATCCATTGCGCAGGCTCGAGGGTGCTATCTGCTATCCTCTTTTTATCAGCGCTTGGAAAAGGCGCTGATGAGGAGCGTGGGTGGAGCCCTCCCAGGATCTTCGTTCACGAAGCCTAGCCATACACACACACGAGGCCTCACACTAGCTACAAGGCAAGCAGACCACAGCAGCTATCACCTGCATGAATGCAGAAATGCATCCCAAAGCAACCCATCCTGCTTAAAATCTTTTATACATACACATTTATGTGACAAGCTGCGCTCACGTAATGCAAATCAAAGCTATACACATTTGCCAGGGGACACAGTCTCTGATTCTCTGGTTGGCTTTTTTTAACTAAATTCTAAGGTGCTGGATAAATACCTGTCAGAGAGCAAGTTGTCTTTTGGAAGCTCAGGGAGAGCTGTCACTTGTCTCCTTTTTTTGCAAGCTCCCAAATGCCACATTTTCACAAGATATCTCCCTATTTATGCACTAAGCAAAAGTGTTATAACTATGCAAAGCTCAGCAGTAACAAGTCCTAATCAATGAAAATACAAATAGCTGTTTTAAATGGACTGTTTTCTTATAATTGTTAAGGGAAAAGTGATTTTTAAGTGGTTAAACAGCTTCAGCAGCATCCAAAGTATTCAGAAAATGTGGTTGTTATGCTGATGTATCTACACCTGTTCCAGGCACAGTCTGAAAATCACTTGGGGTCTNGTTCCCACAAGCAGTAAGATTACAAAGGGAAAGAAAATAAATTTCATTTCTTATAAGGAAAAGAAATCTGGACCTGCACAGCAGTTTTCGTGTGGAATTTGATAGGGTTACAAATATGGATATTAATCAAAGTTAAACCCCAAAATACTATGGCAAAGATCCTAAGATAGTTTTTAGAACAGTATCTCTAAACATTCATTTTTGTCTGGGAAGTGTTAGTGCTTTGTACCCTCAAAATCTCCTTGCCTGTGTGTTATATGCCATGCTAACAGAGGGGACTTCTACTTTACAAGCTATATAGCTCTCCATAGCATCATCCTCTTTGAGACCTAAGCCCGAAGAAGAAAATCTAGTGGGAGCATTTTACCAGTATGTGAAAACCAAAATATGGACAAAGAACTTGAACTGAGATGAAATAGCAAGATATTTGAATCCCAGGCCTTAAAGTGCATGCTTCACACATCCAATCTCAAGTCTTGTTTCGTAATTCCACTTTTATTAAAGAGCAAAGCTTTCCAATCTGCCATAAATGTGAGTATTGTGGGGATCTCAGCCTCTATTTGTCAAAAATTTGAAAAATAGCTATGTCAGGCACAGATTACTTCAATCATATAAACATTTAACTGAGGCACAGAATCATAGAATTGTTTGGGTTGGAAGGGACCTTAGAGATCATCTAGTTCCAAATCCCCTGCCATGGGCAGGGAGACCTTCCACTAGACCAAGTTGCTCAGAGCCCCACTCAACCTGGCATGCAGTTATGATGATTTAATAACAATTTATTTTTGAACAATGCACTCAGAGAAGTGGAGAAATGCACTGATATGTCCTGGCACTCTTCCTGCACTTGTATGTCCCACTGGCCTATGGCAGCCTGTGGCCACATTCCCGCCTGTGCAGGAGCTGTGTCCAAGTAAGAAAGACAGAGTTATACCCAGCACATTTCCCTTTCCTCAGTATTAACTGGTTGTGAAGTCTTTAATAAGTTATGGGGAAAGATTCTGCCTCTTCTTAATCTTCAAAGAATTTTCAAGCTATGCTTGTAGAATCAATGCCTTTACAGGTTAAGGTCAAGATTTCTCCCCAGAGTAATAAAAATTAGGCAGACATAGACAAATACTTGAAAAACCTATTTGGTTGTCAAATGTTGAGTGCCCATCAACTGTTACTTGGATTTGCCTGCACTCAGCGCTGAAACCCAAGTGCCATTTAAATAACACATCACAGACATTTTTCATTAATATGACTCTATAACTTTTTCATGACAAAACCAAAAGAACAGACTGCAATGTGACCTTCAGCATAAGGCAGGCCACAGAACTGCTCTAAAGGAGCATTCCCTGAAGGTAATTTATTACAAGTAGATTGCATCTTACAGAAAAACATCCCGTTTGATGGCAATAAAGACTCCATCGTCACATCTTGATAAAAGATTCCTGCAATTTTTGCTTCAAGACTGTTTGTGACATTTCTGTTCCTTCCTCCCTCAGACACTTAATTTACTTTTAGAAACTGATTCTAGAGCCTTATGTTTAAAAACCTCTGCAGAAGTATTACAGCTAGTCAGTTACTACTGTGAAGGATTTAGTAATGTTTTACTGATATGAAATAGGCAAAAATCACAACTTCAGAATTTCCAATTTAACTCTAAGCTTTCCAATTTAAACTCCTTGGAAATACTTGACTCATTTTCTGCCTTCCAGCATCTTTAATTCTAATAGGCAGCGTTCAGTGCTCTAAATTCTTACTCTTGCCCAGAGCTAAAAAATTGATTTAGTTAAATACAAGGTTCCTCTTAAAAAGCCAAGTAAAACAACTAATTCTGCAATGAATTAGTTCTCCAGCTGTTTCCCTCTGCTGGCTCACTGCTACCCACTGCAATTCCCATCTCAATACTTGCTGATGTTTCTCTAGAACTATCTAGCATAGCTCCAAGTTGTTTTTCCTGAAGAGTAATATGAGGGGCATAGGTACAGGGGTACTCACTTTGTTTCATGAAGACATTTCAGAGAACCTATGCTAAGCTGGCTATTAAAACTGAAGACTGCCTTTCAACAAGATCAAAGGCTGATATAGTCAACAACAGCACTATCGCATCTGACCAGATGCAAATACAGATGCAGTAATTTAAGTGCCTGCTTCCTTTACACAAAGATGGGAGTGAGGGCATGGAGAGTATGTTAGGGGTATATAAAATCAGACAAGGTGTAAACAGGGGTAGGCAGGGATCGATTATACAGTGTCTTATCCAATATGAAAACTACAGCATCAAAAGACAGCACAAGGAGTCACATACAAACCAAAGATAAGTCAATGATTCTTCACTCGAATGTGTTAAAATATGTCAAAGATGTTAGTAAAGGATGCTCTGAATGCAAAAAGTCTGCAGAGATTCAAAACACCAGACAAGTACTTGGTAGAGAAAGCCATTGAGGGCTACTAAACAGACAAAACAGGTATCCAGCTCAGAAAATCTACTGAGATAGAGTTAGTTGGAAGCTGCATTAAGTATTTGTAGGAATTACCACATAGAAAAGTTTTGTTCTTACTGCTTTATTAGGCATCCCTAAGCAACCTGAAGTGGTTACATAGGCCAAATCTGAAACTGCTGCTTCACTCACTAGTGAGGAAACATTCCCAATAGAGAGTGATGGAAGAAGTGCCAGAGGAAAAAACGTCAGAAGAAAATACAAATAAATGCTTAAAGATCTGAGCCTTAAACATCTGAGCAGGCTGTTCACCTACTTCAGACAAAGCTTTACTCTCATGCCGTTTACTGGCATATTGGGAGAGGCAGAACCAACAAGCCATTAGTGTGTAGTACTATGCAGATTTGACATTACTTGGGAATTTGCCTGGGTTCAAATGAAACAACTAAAAATGAGGAGTTTCACCAATTCTGAACTGCTGGTAGCCCACAAAATGCAGTAGAACAGTGCTGCATACCAAACCACAGCAAGTCATATTCTTTAACACTCTGCACACTGAGCAGGATCACCTAGACAAGATCACACAGG
>VWZO01017127.1:0-24381 GCA_013396975.1 Bucco capensis
TTCCATGCCGTCTCCGGAATTCCTACACTGGACTACATCACGGGAGGCTGCCAGATTAACTTTACAGTGAGTTGTTTCCCCACTTCACATCTTGATAGATGCCAGGACAAGAGCAATGAAGTTGTGATTAGTACTTTTATTTGCAGTGTGAGTGACTGTAAAAGCAGTGTGAATTTGCAGTGATGAAGTCTGCAAAAAACGTATTTTTACTTTTTGTGATCAAGTAGCAACTTTAATGAAACTAAAGTTCCTTCTTTTGAGAAACCACTTTGTTCTTTGAGTGGAAAGGATTACTTCTTAAACATGCGTGTACGCAGTGGGAAAAGGTAGGCAGGCAGTTTGCTGTTCTGTACAGGGCTGCTTGTGTCTCTGGGAGGAAGGGAACAGTGTGGGCTTGGTTTCATGCTCTGTTTCTGGGTATGCTTAATTCTTCTTATTTGTTTATGGTGATGCATCAGTGACTTGCTGTCATCATCTTGCCTGATTAGGTGGGTGTAGACTTCACTGGCTCAGTTCAGTTTTTCCTCTCTGGTCTGAGGCCAACAAAAAAAAAAAAAAGAGTCTGAGATTTAGTGTTAAAATGCAAAATGTTGTCTGCATCACTGGGAATTGTGTCTTTGTTCTTTAAGGGTCCCTGCGCAGTAGTTTTGAGAGGTACCACGGTAAAACCTGCCTGGTGGACAATGCAAGCAGCAGTGGCAAATTAAGCTACATACAAGCCAGGAATAAGCCAATTTAGATGAATCCACAGAATAATATGCACCATTTAAAATCAGACTTTTAAAAAAAATTTTGTTCAGTTAACCTGAGAAAAGCTTCTTTCTTAGGAAAAATCTCAGGGATTGCTGTCTCTGTTACAGAAGTGTTTGAATCCTGAATCAAGGATCATTGTCTAACCTTCACACAAGGAAAATTAAAAGTTGCTGTTTCAGAGAGCTTCTAACCTTGTCTAATTAGACTATAAGCATTTCAACAAGACAAATTGGATGACAGGGTAGAAGGGACAAGGTAAATGTAGTCATCAGTGTGCCTTTGGATTATTTTTCCTGTGACTTACATGTTACAGGCACAAAGTGTGATGTGAAGGATGTAGAATGAGGGAGAAATACGCCAGTCCTCTCTCAGCAGGTGTCCTCTGGTGTCAGCCCTGTGCTTGGTGTATTTGCTGTTACTCTGCTTATTTGTCCTAACTTTAAGACACACAGCTGTGTGAGAGTTACTATCCTTTTGCTGTTCTATTAATGCTTATCAAATGCATATAAAATAATGACTGGAGAAGTTGTGATGCTCTTGTAGCAGCTTGCCTTCCTTGTGTTACAGGGGTCCAGCGAATAGTGGATGCCTACCACCAAGTCTTGCCTCAGATCTGACTCCATGGGCCAACCAATTTCTCTCCTATTATAAACCATGTGGCAAAGTTTGCAGCACACTCAGCACAACAAGGAACTCAGGTTTTCTTCCTCAGGAACAGGTTCTGTTCTTGGCCAGTGCTGATACATGCTTTCTGTTGTTGCAGATCGCTGTTTCCCTTTTATCTCCACAGTAAGCCCAGGGAAAACCGCAAAAGTCTCTTGCTCTGCCCTTGGCTGAGATTGAGTAAGCATCCTTGTAATTGTAATTGTGATCCCCAGAGGTATTTCAGCCTTGGGGCTTTGCATAAATCAAAAGCTATTGCACAGGGAAGCTCATCAGGAGGCTTCTAGGACAGCTGACAATAAATACTGGTGACAATTCATGGCAGACTGCCATGCTACCTGACAGAGCCCCCTCTTTTGTGGAAGATAGTGCTCCATCCCCCTTCTTTGCCCAGACAACTTGCTGGGCTAAGGGCCCTACTTGGAGTCTAAAATGGTTGGTTCCCTCAGGCAGTGTTTCACCAAAACTGAGGCAGCATCTTTTTGAGTGAATGCAAGTGATGGACTACTCCAGGTGTTTGTGAAAGCCACATAAACACTACTGGCACATCATAGCTTTTGATCGGCTTTGAGCAAATACTCGACCCACCCATCAGTGGCACACATGGTGGTCTAAATGTCTCATTAAACAGCCCAAATTGCACCCCTTGTTCCCCTCCAGCCATGACTGGGTGCAGTGTCAATGCCCTGACATTACTGTGCTGCCCTCAGGCACAGTCTGAAAATCACTTGTGGNGTGCTGCCCTAAACTGACAGGCTTCCTCATTTAGGTTCACAGAAATGATGCCAAATGATGCCAGCCTGCTGTGTTTTGTTTCTGCACCGTAAAGTGACATCCTCTCCATGGTTCTTTTCTGCTGCCACCAAACACTGCTTCCCTGGCCCTCCAGAAAGCTTCGGTGTAAGAGGGAAATAAAGGGAAATAACTGCAGGGCATGCTTTGAAGCAATCTGGCATTGTACAGGCATGACTGACTCCTTGCTATTTGCATAGCTGGATTAGCCACCCTGCCCTGCTGCAAGGTGCCCTGTACAATGTGCATGGGTGCTGGTGCTTGGTACTGGGTGCTGAGTGGGAGAGCTAGAACCCCAGGAGGAACAAATGCTTTCCAAATCCTGCTGAGCTCATGATGGTAGGATAACTTTAATCTGGGCTGAGTCTGTGCTCTGGAAGGGCTCCAACATCTCTCATTGACTAGTTCTTTGTGCAGACGAGATAAGCTTGATAAGGCCAAGCGGGTGAGTGCAGGCGTGAGTGCAGCCAGCTCCTGGTATGATGTGCTCCAGGTCTCCCTCTTGCACCCTGTCTGCTCTGAAAGGCGGCTGCTGGTGTGCTATGGAGTGGCTGGAACTCACAATATCACAGTATGTCAGAGGTTGGAAGGGGCCTAGAAAGATCATCTAGTCCAACCCCCCTGCCAGAGCAGGATCACCTAGACGAGATCACACAGGAATGTGTCCAGGCAGCTCTGCAATGTCTCCAGAGAAGGAGACTCCACAGCCTCCTGGGCAGCCTGTTCCAGTGCTCTGGCACCCTTACTGGAAAGAAGTTCCTCCTCGTGTTAATACTAAACCTCCTGTGGTCCAACTTGCTCCCATTCCCTCTTGTCCTAACATTGGATGACATTGAGAAGAGCCTGGCTCTCTCCTCCTGACACTCACCCTTAACATATTTATAAGCATTAATGAGGTCTCCTCTCAGTCTCCTCTTCTCCAGGCTGAAGAGACCCAGCTCTCTCAGCCTGTCCTTATAGGGCAGATGCTCCACTCCTTTAATGATCTTGGTGGCCCTGTGCTGGTCTCTCTCCAGCAGCTCCCTATCCTTCTTGAGCTGGGGGGCCCAGAATTGGACACAGTATTCCAGGTGAGACCTCACCAGGGCAGAGTAGAGGGGNCCACTGCCTTCCCCTCATCTATCTGTCATACCCCACTGTCCCTGGATTTCAGTGCCTCTCTTTCCTACAGAGAGCTGCCACCCATGCTGCAGCCTCTGCCCTCTAAAGTGTTCTGGTGTCCCACCTACACCAGCTTAGCTCCTCTGGTCCCTGTCTTAGGGGCAGGCAGGAGGTTAGTGGGGGTGCAGAGCACCTGTGGCTGGGAGCCCAACCCTTCTATTGAGAGGGCTGCGAGCTAGCCTGGCTGGCTACCTTTTCCCACCCTCCCTCTCTTTGCCATGGAGGGTTTAACCACAGAAGTCGTTATTTTGTGCTGGAGAAGCTGCAGGTCTGGGGTGGCTGAGAGCAGAGCCAGGCTTCCATGCTTGCTGCAGTGCTCAGGCCAGTGTCCTCCCGTGTCAGCTCTGGAAGACTGTCCCTTGCAAGACATCAGGCCCGAGCCAAAGCGTGATTATTCAGGGATCAGCCCTTGTTTTTCACAGCCCTGAGTGACTACCACAGTGCTCCCCGTTTCAGAAGACCTGTGTGCTCGTGCTGCTGCAGACTGCTGGGGGATGATGCTGTCAGGGCTAGGCCACCGCAGGGCACAGGGCAGACCTCTGCAGAGCAGACCCCCGAGTGTCCCGTGGCCGAGGGCTCAGGTCGGTTGCCCCACAGGGGCCATCCCCCCGTCCAGAACCGATGCGGTCAAGCGCTGAGGGAGGCGGAGCAGCCAGGGTTGCCCCTTTCGCCGCCCCTTGCCCTTCGGTGGGGGCTGCCGGGCCTGTGGGGCGCCCGGGCGGGGATCGGGCGGCCGAACCGGCCGGGTGAGCCCGGGCTGAGTCACGGCGGGGGGGGGGGNGGCGCTCAGCGTCGGCGTGCGGCGGCTCTCCCGGCTGCCGGGCCGTGGCGAGCGTCAAGTGCAGCTCAGCTTCCGAGGTGGGCGCCAGGCGGGATTGCGGGAGGGACGGGGCCTGGTAGCCCCGCGGCGGGCTTGGGGGGCCGGGCTAGGCCGCCAGCACCTCACGCCTCCCCTCTTTTTCCTAAGGCTTCACCCAGAAGACGAGGAAGGTCCGTTGCGGCCCGGAGGCCGTCTTCGGGGAGGTGAGGGCAAAGCGGCACGGCAGGCGGAGCCCCAGTGCTCTGCAGCTGTCGTCCACGAGAAGGGAATGGTACATGGCAGCGTCTCAATCGGTGCCTGGTGGGGTGGGACAGGCATAGGTAGCGGTGAGAGAAGGGACCGGTGTCCCGGGCAGCGTTCTGCCTGGTCCCTGTCTTATCCCTGAAGCCCCAACAGCCTAGCCATACCGGACTGGCAGGTCGTTCCATCGCTCCTTTCCCGTCCGGATGTCTCTGTGCTGCCTGCAGAAAGGAGAAGTACTACGTGGGGGCAAGAAGGGCTTCTCCCTCTCGGCAGCCGCAAGGCAGCCAGGCCTATCTGGTCATCAGCTGAGTTGCAGTCTCGGAGTGCAGTTTTATGATGTGCCTGAGCCTGATGGCTCCCGACCCTGGGTGATCCCTTCTACCCACGTATCTCTGAATCTTTCCATGCCAGATCTCACTCCACAGCCTGCCAGCTCAGGGACCTCAGCAGGCACAAGCATCCTTCTCTTTCCAGGGTGATGATGCTCTGTCTTTAGCAGTTAACCTGCAGCTTTGTGCTGCTGGAGGATCTTTTACTCCCTTCCCCATCCTTACTCCATTCCCTGCTGCAGGATATGCCCTGGCCAGCAGAAAAGTAACTTCCCACCGCAACAGTTTTTTGTCATGTTCATTGGTTCAGTCACTGGTGACCTACCAACCACCAAACACATCTCTTCCTGCTTTGACCGTTTCAGCTCTTTTGCTGGCCTCACTATGGGAAGCTCATCGTGGGAGAAATGCTGTCCATTAAGGTTTACAACTGCAGCAAGGTTTTTAGTAACAGGTAGGTCCTTTGGTTGTTGGGCTGAACAGGAAAGGTCAGGGAGGAGACATACTGGGCTTTAAATTTTGTACTGGGGGTAGAAGACATTTGTTGGTAATTGATGGAAGGAAGATGAGCAGGATACAAGTTATAAAAGAGGGATAGAGCTGGTTGTTCTCTGTGTATTCACTTAATATATGTAGTGAGCAGTGCTGTATAACGTTAAATAAAGGGAATGATTTAGTTGTGCATCCAGATCAGACAAAGGTAAAATAGGGCCCTGAAAAATAGAACTACAAGGGCAGGACTTGCAGCAGAGTGGGGACCTGCTTTCACCTTGTAGATCCATGTGGTGACCATTTGCTGTGCTCAAATTCAGCATGCCTATCAGTGGGGAAACAGGTGAAGCATGTGGAAGTATGGCTGAACCTTTAAAAAAGATGGTAATCTAAGTTTAAAGGGTCACCCAGAATTTAAAATGCATCTAGATGGCACAGAAACAATACTGTAAACTCAGCAGCTATTCCAGCAGTTGTAAAACACTTCAGGGAAACCCAAGATTAGAGGTGACAGATTGAGTTTAGGGGTGGAGCAGACAAGGGTGCAGAGGCATATCCTTCCAGGATGCGAAACATGAGGATGCAGGAAAAAGTGTCAGCTCCGATAAGCAAAATGCAAGAACTGAAAGAAAATCAACAGGAGTAACTTAGTAGAGGCAGCTAGTAGTACAAACCTTTTCAAAGCCATCACAAGCCTGCCAGAGGGTGTGGAGGAAACGAGTACAACGCATGCAATACACTTAAAGCCAGAGCAGAAAATGTGTCTGAACTTTGTGTCACTTTTTACAGGATGCTTTCTTTATTGGAGCTGGATCAGAGGAGCTGTCTTTGACTGAAATGTCAATAGAAACTGCTATAGGACAAATAGATAAAACAAACAGTAATAAATCACTAGGGCCTGATGGTCCTGAGCAAAGAAGTGCAATGGGAAATGACAGGGCTAGCACTGACAGCATCTATCCACATACTTCCACTTCTGGGGAACAGAGGAATGGCAAGTGACAGACATTACAGTTTAAAAACAGTTAGACAGCATACTGGGATGATCAGAAATAAACAGAAAGTATGGAAGGACAGAAGGGAACAGTTTGTTAAACTGCTGTATCAGTCTGTGGTCTCTGGACTTCTGTGTGTGCAGCCTTTCCGTGACAGCAGCACAGAACTGGAAAAGCTGGAGATGAGGGGCATGAACAGAAAGATACCTTGCCTAGGGGTAGGGAAACTAGACAGGCTCTGTGGCTTAAGAGAAGAGGGGAGGTAGGAGGAAATACAGGAGATCAGCAGATTGCAGCTGAAGTGGAAGTGACTAGGGAGTGATTTTCTTGTCTCAGTCCTGATATAGTGGTGTCCAGCAGGCAGTAGGAAGCTCTGCTTCATGTGAGGCTTAGCTCAGCTGCTGGTAGAGCTGCCATGCAAAGATGGAGGCCAATGTACAAACTGCTTTGGAGAGCAGTAACCCAAGGTGGGGCTAGGAGCGACTTAATGCAATCCTCCATGCTTTACTGCCACTTCCAAGGGACCCAGATGACCCTTTCCCAGGGAGAAGGCCCTTTGAAGTACGTAAATTCTGACCTAACTCGCTGCAGATATTCCTGTGGCCATGGCTTTATTATGTCCTATTACTTTATTTCCTTGTGTGGAGCCTCTGCTTCTCATTTGTGTCTGGGAATAGTCACCCCACCTTTGCTGGGTGCCCAAATGTGGATTGGCACCCTTGAAACCTGTCTCTGCTGAAGGGGAGAGCTCCCTCACTCTTGGTGGGACTGGATCTCATGAGCTCTTAACTATTGATGGCAGCTCTGTTGCAAGCAGCTGCCTGGGCATGATTGTGGTGGAGGCATGACCTGCTGCAGAGTCAGTGGGTCTCAGGTATTTCAACTGCCAGACTCCCTATGGAAAGCACTGCAGCAGTTCACTGCCTTCACAGCTCAAAAGGCGTGTGAGCAGGAGAGTGGAGATCCTGGTACTCCCTTCCCCCAAAGTGTGGGCACTGATACTAAGTAAAGTATTACTGCAGCCTCTGGTTTTGTTCCAGGCTTCTTGGTACCCTTGTCCTCAGCCTTCAGCACCTGATGACATCTAGGAGGCTGATCCTCCGGGAGGCTCTTGTTGACAAGAACCACAGAGTCACTGGTGTAAGTCCTCTGCGGGCAGCCTGACCATCAGCAATCAGGAAGGGTTTGTGGGAAACACTGTGTGGTGCTTCCCAGGTGGATTTGCGGGTGAGGAGGGGTGGGAGGCCATGCAGTGTGTGGGCGAGGGCTGCTGGAGGGTGCAAAGCAGAGAGGAGTTAACAGGCGGAGGCTGAAAGTGGCAGGCAGGGTGTCTTGGGGCCCCCTGGAGAACTTTTAGGTTAAACACCAGTGCTAACTGGATGGCTTAACCATGATCTGGGGCAATGTGAGCAGCTCTGACACCCACCTGCCCCCTGCTCTGTGCCTTGGATCCAACTCCCCTCCCACCCTGGCACTGGGGCTCACTGGGCCCTTTGTACCAGTGGAAAAGGAATGAAACCCCAAAAAAAGCTGTTTCCTGCTCGTTGGGTGTGTAGGCGTGGTTCAGCAAATGCTGGACAAGCAGGGCACAGTGCCAGGGCCACAGGCAGGGCTGGGAGGAGGAGAGGTGGAGGCAGGCAGCTCTGCAATGTGCTCCACCCCTGTTTGCCCTTCCTGTGGGCAAACTGACTCACCCCTGCGGTGGCACATGGGTTGCAGCTCTGCGGCCACCAGACTACAAGCCCAAGCTGCACAGGCACAGCTTTCCCATGTTGCTGAGCTGGCTGGGTCAGGGAGCAGGTCCAGATGGAAACTGAGCATTTTCAGGATAATTTTTAGCCTGATGCAGCTCACTGCATAAGTGTTCTTGCTAGCAAAGGGACAGAGACTAGACTGGCCCTTTGGCAGCACTCCATGCTGGCAATTGTTTGAGGGGACCAAGTTAGGGGCACTTACACTGCTGTAAGGTTGAGCTAAGAGCAGCACTTGTGCTGATGAGCCAATCCAACCAAAACCCAACTACATTTGGCTTTGCCAGGTTAGTTTTTGATTGTGCAGCCCTGGTAGCACAAGGGTTGCAGGGGACAGAAATAGGACAGGCAAGACTAGACACCCATCCAAGGGCAGCTTGAGACCCTCTTCCTTGTTTCAGCTGGGAAGAGACATGTCCTCAAGGGGCAGAGTCTGTTTCAACTGCTGCTCCTTCAACAAAGTGGGGACAAAGCCTTTTCTGCTATTCAAAGTCTTGTTCTTCTCTGGGACTTGAGTTATTTGCACTCTTTTCTCCTGCTGGTTTTTGCAGACCTTCAGCTGTTCTCAGGCTTCTGCATCTATGCAGCCTTTCTCTTTCTCTTCCCTGGCCACTGCACTACTGCTTTCTTAGGCTGTATTTATCTTCTCGGAAACGTGTTTTCCAGGGAGTGAGCTGTGAACCCAGCTTGTACATCCCCTTCAGTCTGCTGAGAAGTGACCTCCTTCATGGCTGTGATTTTTGGCCTCTGCTTGGAAATTCTTGTGTGTTTGCATTGGCTGGGTGGAGATCAGGCTGTAGACCAAGTGTTTTCAGACCTGTGCTGGCTGTGCAAATACCCAGTGTGTCCCATACTTGTCTGGCCATTCTTCATCACTAATGCTAAGCTGATGTCTTTTGTAATGGAAACTCTGGGTTTGCTTGTGATTTCTGTGCTGTTTTAAACCAAGTGGTCATGCCTGGGGATGCTCTGCCTGCTGTCTCATTCCTCCCACAGAGAGACTACTCCAAACCCCTGCATGTTAGTTTGCTCTGCTGCAGGGCTCTCCTCACTTTCTATGTCAAAAGTGTCCCAAGATGGCTCTTAGGGGCCTCTCTGTGGTATATTTTATATTTGGAAACTTGAGCTATCTTTTCTTCAGTGAATCCTGGAGTTTGGGAAGCTGAAGGGGAGGTAGCTTGGTTAACTCTAGATTGTTGGTGGAGGCAGACAAGGAAAATCTGGTATAAATAGGCTTTTGGGGGAGTTGCGGTCCTCTTTCTTCTCCGTCTTTCCACCAGCATTTCACTTCTTTTTTCCTTGCACAGCTCTCTTCCGATTTTCCATGACATTTCTCCAGTTGTTTTGTGGCTCTCAAGCATTTTTGTTTTCTGTTTGTAGATCTACATTGAGTTGGATTTGCGCTACCAGCCTCCAGATGTCTCAGCTGGTACCTGGGTTGAAGATGATTTTCTCTATCAGGTGAAAGACAGGTACTGAAATCCTGAGAGAAGCAACTTTCCAGGTAGCTTGTACAGTGGTCCTTATAGTGGCAGCCTTACAAATGTAGTCTAGCCTCATTTACTGTCAATTTCTGGCCAGGCTGATGTAGCTCTGCTCTACAGCAGCTTTAAGTGAGCAGGGCTCTTGGAAAAAAAACACCTTATCTTCACTAAGAGCCTGTGATTGCAACAACCCGCTGCACTATGGGAGTCCTTCTGGACTGAAAGTGTTTCTGCAACCTGCCTAGCTGATAGAAGCAAGACTTTGGTTGCAAAGTTGCAGAGAGTGTGACTTTGGACTGTAGCAAACCCAAGTCATCCTGCACACACATGGTGCCCAAAGCCAGGGAAGATGCAGGTGTCTGGGCAGACAGGATGACAGGCAGCAGCAAAGCCTGAGGAGTGTCAGTTCTGGAGCGACAGAGGCAAAGCAGCAGACACAAGGGTGGACAGTAGAAAAACATCGCTTAGGAGGATCCTTGTGTCCTGAACAGTTGCCAAGCAGGAACAAGGCTGTGGCACTGCCACATGAGTGCATCGGTGAACGGCCCCAACACACTTGTTTTTTCAGCAAAGCCTCTCTTTTTTTCTAACAGTTCAGAGTTATTAATCCGCAATACTGGATTTGAGGAGCTGGAGTAAGTAGTCCTACTTGAGTGTGTCAGATCACCCACCTGGGCAAAGAGGAGTGCACAAGCTGCTTGTCAGGGATGATGACAGGGTGTGTAATGTGGTGGGGGCTGTTGCAGGGCAGCTGAAGGGCCGAGAGGGAGTGAACTTGACAGGCGGGCTGCTGCGCTGGGCAAGAAGCTTGTGAAAGGCCTGGATACTGATGAGGAAGAGGAAGAAGAGGAAGGAGATTTCTACGACGTGTCCGAGGTGGAGGTCTCAGGCATTGTCTTCAGCCCTGTGAAGAGGTATCTGTGATGTGCTCTTCTCTCTTGCCTCTGCTTGTGCCCTGGGGTGGAAAGTGCCACCTCCTGGGTGAATCCTGCATCTCTTGGCATTCTGCTTCTACAGAATGTCAGAAACTTTCGATCTCCAGTGGCCCTAAGCAGGGACTGTTGGGGATTTGCTTGTTCCCAGGGTAGGGGGCCATTATTTGCCAGGGTTACTGTTGCTTCCCTTGGTGGAGGCTTGCTTAGATCCCTGCAGATGAAGAGACTTGCTCACCTGGATTTTTCTTTTGTGCAGCCGCTCCAGACTTTGCTCCGCACAGGACCTCCTTGCCATCCCAACCCCGCAGAGCTTCCAGGTACTGCAGCATTGGGTGCACATTCCTGCAGCTGCCTCTGGCTCTGCAGCTGGTCCCTCACTGTCTTGCAGCAGGCCTGGGCTTCTCCAATTCCCACATACCCTGGCAAGGCCCTGCAGCATGAAGACACCTTCTTGCTTTGTGTGGCTTCCCTGGGCAAGGTGTGATTCCCTGAATGGACTGCACCCATGAGTGGTGGTTCCAACATCAGCCAGCCCAGAGCAGAATTTCTTTTTGGGCCATGTAGTTAGTTATGGATGTGCAGGGAACAGCCACATGTGCTGCTGCAAAACACTGCCTGAGCAGAGCTTCCAAGAGCATCCAAGCAGGGCTAGTGCCTGCCATCTTCCCCAGGACCTTGCCTTGGCCCCCAAGCACATCCGTGAGATATAGCTGGAGGTGGAGGGCTGCTACATGGGCGTTTTTGAAGATACTGAGAAGCTGGTACAAAGCTGTGGCTCTGGCTGATGCTCTGATGTGAAGATTGTTTGAAACCACTGTAAAGTTTGGAAACGGAGTTCAGTCCCATCTTTTGCCATACAGATTTCAGGGCAGGTCTCCTAGCTTGGCTATGGATTTAAATCATTCCCTGGTTCTAGGTAAAAATGAACTTATGTTTTTGATTTCCTGCTTTTCAGGGCAGGGTCCTATCGAATAAGGAGGAAACTTCTGTGGGGGTAGACTTTCTTTCCAGTTGCTTGTACTGAGTGCAAGTGTGAGAGCGTTTCTCCCATATCTGAGATTCATAACCCATTTCAGCAAATGAGACAGCCACATTCCAGTCCTTCCAGTGGTGTCCATCTTGGTAGGATTCAAAGTGAAGTATAGACACAAGATACAAAGAGCATCCTCTTCAAGGTGCTTTGTGGATCCCGCCATGTGGGAACAGTGGGTTTGCATCCCCCTGGGGACAGTGCCACTGTGGAGGCTGCTCTTGTCAAAGGTGCTGGGGATTTAACACTTAATTTCCTTGCCTGTCTGAAAGAAACAAATATCTCAGATACCATTTTGGTTTGTCCTGGCCATAGCAGATTTCAGCAGCCATGTTCTTGCCTGACCTGAGTGTCCACACCTGCAGCAAAAGGGCCCTGCAATTTCCATATTAGTGTTGCTGAAAAAAGCTCAAAGTGGAGCTGGAAGCGAGGAGAGTGCTGCTCTAAAGGGTTTTTTCCACATTTTCTCAGGTTGGAATTAATATCATTGAAGCACAGAAGCTGGTGGGGGTGAACATTAACCCCTTTGTGGTAGTCAAGGTTGGAGAGGAGAAGAGGCATACAGCAACGCAGAAGTCAACGAACTGCCCCTTCTACAATGAAGTATGTGATACAGACAGAGGCTCTGTCCTTGTCCTACAGATGTCCCAAGTGGCCAGAGCCATGTTTGCAGGGGATGCTCAGGATGCAGCTGCTCTCAGACAGAGGTGCTTGTGGGGCCACATTTGGAGCCTAAGGCTCAACTGTCTTGCTCTTCCCTTTCAGTACTTTTTGTTTGAGTTCCATGAGCCAAGGGATGTTTTATTCCACAGACTCATAGAGATCTCGGTAAGTATGTTCTCCTTGTTATCCTTCAGTGGTAACTGGTATAGCCTGATGCTTCTGCATGTAGATGCAGAAGGGTACCAATAGCAGCCAGGTTTTCTAGCCAAAGGCATTTGCCTCGCAAGCAGATCAATGGCCTATCCTGTGGCAAAAGTGGGGCAAATACCTGGGTCTGCTCTGAGCCAGCACTGGGCAGTGCTTCCTCTGTGTCAGGTTTTCTCTGCATCCAGTGACTGAAGTGGGGCCTCCATGACAGTTTCTTGCCCATTGCCTTGCTGCCCCACTCTTTTGAGGGCAATTTCCTCCTACCTCTTACCCTTGAGCCTCATCCTGTGGATTCTGGAGGTGAATGTCTGATGTGAGAGGAGCTCAGCTGTGATTTGTCCTTACAGAAAAGCCCACGCAGGCAGAGAGCAGTCTTCAGAAATCCCCTTCTCCAAGGTGCAGGAGCTTCCCCAAGACATGAGGCTTTTCTGAGAATAGCTAAACTCAGGCATCACCTTCTTTGCCACATGATCTACAGCACTTTCCTTGTGAAAGGCTCTGTGTCTCTTCTGTTGGTGTGGGTTTGGCAAGCACTGAACAAGGCTGGTTGGTGTATGGTTTTGCCCTGACCCAGCAGGATATGGACATAGGACTCCCTGTGGGAAAGTAGGTCTGCCCTTGCTCCATCATAGGGTTTGACTTATCTGGGGCTGGCAGAAGAAGCTGAACTGGTTGCACATAAATTTGCCTTGGGCCAGATTTGGCTAAGGGCTATGGGCTGGTAGCTTTGTGGGAATGGTTGGGCAGAAATGGGTTTGTCCCAGGGCTAATTCAGATGCATCAATGTGCATGAGGAGCTTGCAACCACTGCCTGAGCTGTGCATTAGAATGGGCATCACTTAGCAGTCCTGTCCTCAGTGATGTTTGGATGTGTTACCTGGCTGCCCACATCTCTTGGTGCTCAGGGGCATTTGTGCTGTCTGCAGGTTTTTCACTCGAAGAAAATACCACTCCTGGGAACATGCATAGGAACATTCAAGATGGATGTTGTGACAGTGTACAGTCAGCCAGGTATGACCAACTGCACTGCATACCTACTCCCTGACCTTGGCTTTGTCTGAAACTGATGTTTCCTTTGTACTTTGCTGGGTCTGGTGAGGGCCCTGTTTTTGAAGCACTTCACTCACGTGAGGACTAGCATTTGCTTCTCCTCCTGGCTGTCTGAAGACTAGTGACACCTCCTGTGCCTTCAGAGGCAGTGTCAGGGCAATCTTTGTGCAGACGTGGTTGGTATGTGAAATAGCCTGGGCTCTCTACATGGAACTCCTTTCCTTCCCTCTCAGATCACAGGTTTTTCCAGAAGTGGGCTGTTATCAGTGACCCCACAGACACTCGGGCAGGAGTGAAAGGCTTTGTGAAGTGCAACATTGCTGTCACTGCACGCGGGGATGTTGTGAGCTCCCTTCCCACCTCCTCCAGCAGTCGTGATGAGGACATTGAAAGGTAGGTACAGTGTGATCCTGCATGGCCCTGGGGAAAACAGTCATGCCTTTCTTCACACTACATTTTTTGCCCCATTTTCCCGTCTTCTGATGGGAAAAGGCCAAGGGAAAGAGGCCTGTGGTGGGACAGGATCCAAATCTCCTGCCAATCAGGGCATTTTCCGGTATTGTGTTTCCCGGGCTTCAGGAGAGAGTGAGAATATGAATTTGTCTTTCAGGAACCTGCTACTGCCTAAGAGAGTCCCTGCAGAGAGACCCTGGGCCAGGGTCTGCATCAAGCTGTATCGTGCTGAGGGCTTGCCCACTATGAGTGCAGGCATCATGGGTAGTTTCTGCAAGATCATAGGGGAAAAAAAAGTCTTTATCGACCCATACGTGCAGGTCTCATTCTGTGGGCAGCAGGTGAGACTGCTGGGAGGGGTCTGTGTGGGGCCAGGCTGGTCCTCCCTTGGATATGTTGCAGCATGTGCTGGCCTGGTGCAGCTAGGAGCCTCCACGGGACACAGCAGTCCCATTGGAGACAGACTGGGAGAGCCCAAGCCTTACTGTCTTTGGCAGTGGCCTGAGCCATGTGGCCATGGATGAGTGGTGTCTGGATGACAAGGTTTTTGTGGGACTTCTGTCTCTGCAGAGTACTGCAGTGGGGACAGCACCAGCCCTGAGCACAGCCACTGGCTTAGCCACTCACTGTGCAGGCAGAGCTGAGATCCCTAAACACAGAGAGAGTGTCAATGAAATCCTGGAGCAGAATCTTCTGTGGCAAGCTGAACTCATCCTGACAGCCCTGGGAGAGCTTACTGAGCTAATGGCCCTTTTCTTGAACCCAAGGCCAGGTTTTCTGGTTCTGTGATAACTGTTATGATAAGAATCACTTCCTGGGCAACCTGGAGAGCCTGAGGGTGCTCCCAGGGGACCTTGCAGACCTTGGGTCTGGTGGTGTTGCCTGTTTACTTCTAATGTTTCCCTTGGCTGTGCAGGGCATAGCCAGGGCCTTGGGACAGTCCCCTCTTGAGGAAACACAGAGCACAATTGCTGGGATGGGGACAGGAGCAGAACACTGCCACCCTCAGAGTCTGTCTAGCACTGTCTGCAGGTGGGACAGGACGACATGTCACTCCCAGAGAGGCTCTGAGGCATCCCTTAGTCTGGGACAGGATGGCTTTCACACCTTCTCCTTCCCAGGGGGAAACATCAGTGGAGACCAATACCACTGAGCCCGAGTGGAACGAGCAGATCAGCTTCATTGAGATGTTCCCACCTCTGGCCAGAAAGATAAAAGTCCAGGTGCTGGATGATGCCAATGTTGGTGACGTGGCTATTGCTACACACTACATTGACCTGCAGCAGATCTCGGACCCTAGCAGGAATGGTGAGGCCTGGCATGGCTGCCTTTGTGGCAGGGTGTCCTGGGAGTCCCATGCTATGCACCCTTTGCTTGGTCATTACGCTCTCCTGGAGGGGGAAAGCAGGAGTGGCTGCAGTATATTCATGTCCCTTTGACCTGGGCTACCTTCCTGGGAGAAGGTTTCTCTGCAGTACCACCCCATGGTGTAATTAGACCCTGTCCCTGTTGCTGTAGGTTTTAACCCCACGTTTGGTCCTGCCTGGGTGAACCTCTATGGTTCCCCCCAGAACTCAGCTCTGCGGGACATCCACAAGGACCTCAACGAGGGTGTGGGTGAGGGAGTCTTCTACCGTGGGCGCATCCTCATGGCCACCACAGTAGAGATCTTCAGCAGTCCAAGCACAGCAGAGAGGAAGCTTGGAGACAAGATGAAAGGTGCCCTAAACAGACTGAAGCTGAAGAAGAAAAGTAAGAAATCCAAGGAGAAAGCTAAACAACTGAGCCAGCTGCAGGGAGAGGAGGAGGAGGATGGGGGCTCTCAGGAGGCTGAGCAGCCTGGGGAGGTCACTGTGGAGGTAGAAGAGCTTCATCCACTCCCTGAGGTGAGTCTTGCCATGCTGGCGTGGCTGACCAACCCCAACCTGTGGCATGCAGAGGCCTCATGGGGAAGAGGCAGTGGGATCACTTGCTGCTTTAACAGTGCTGGAGCAAACCCAGTGTGCCCATTGCTGGGCCATCCAGGACTTTCTGATGCCTCAAAACTGCCTCTCACAGTAAGGCTGGAGCTTCTCCACATGCACTGCTTCCTGACACAGGGTGTTATTCTCAGGGCATAACTGTCTTTGGGTGTGTACTTCTTCTGCTCTGGAGCCATGGAGCTGTTAGCTGGCTCTGGATCTCTACTTGGACTGGGAAAGGCAGGCAAGATGCAGCTGCATTGGTACAATAGCATTCCGTAACCTGTGGACCTGCTCAGTGGCTTCACACAAGCGTCAGCCAAAGCTGTGACTCTGCACCAATCTCCCAGGATTTCCAAGAAAACTTGTCTTGTGTCTGGCAGCCCTCAGCAGCATCCCACTGAGGTTCCCTTGGGAGGGCTGGCAGGCGTGAAGCATGCCCTGGTGCTCTTCAAATTTCTGTTGAGGCAGTGTTTGGCACATAAGGCTCTCAGGCTGATTTCTGTTTTCTTTCTCAGAACATGCTGGGGAGGAAGGAAGAATTCCTCCTTTTTGCTGCCTTCTTTGAAGCCACTATGATGGACTCCTCTCTCAACTCCAAGCCTGTCAGCTTTGAAGTCTCTATAGGTGGGTATTCCCTAGGACGCCATGCTCTGAAACTATGGGAACAGTGCAAATCTTCCTCTGACAGTGCAAGTCAGCACTGCAGTGCTAAAGTTCCAGCCATTGCATAGCTTGTGTCTCCAAAACAGGAACTCAATAAGGATGGGGTATGAGACCAGGGAGTGTGCATAGTGCTTTAATTACCTTAAAAGTCTGCATGCTTTCCTATAGGGTTGGAGATTTGCAGTATTTGTGTAACTGCCTATTTGGGGAAGACAATGTTTGAAGTTCTTCTGGGGAGTGGGGGTGAAAAAAGGTAGAAGGGTTTGGGAGCAAGAAAGAGATGCGAAGGAAGGAAAGCTGGGGATTCTAGAGTGGGCCATGTGGAGTTGAGGGTCTGTGACAGTGGATGATGGGGAAACAATGATGGGAATGCAGGTCCAAGCTCCCACTTGCTGAGCTGGATGGGAAGAGATGCTTGATGCTGAGAAGTCTTCCTGAGTGACTGTTGCTGACCTCAGTGTAGGGGTATAGATGGCAGTTAGTGGACACTTGATGGAGCTGGTGGAACTTGAAGGTGTACACAAGTACTGTTGCTGTTGCCCAGATCCCTCTCAGACCTCTTGGTTGTCCATGTGATGCCCTGATGGTTGAATGCTACTGAACTGCTAGTTCCAAAAGCAGTGCATGTCCATGTGCTTCTCATGACAGCAGGATGATTGCACTGTGATTTTGCAAGCTAGCAAGCTTGTTTAACAGTGATCCCACTTACCTGTTTAATGCAAGGAAACTATGGCAAAGCTGAAGAGACTGTGAGCAAAATAGGAACAAAAGTGGAAAAGGGAGAAGTGAAAGAAGAAAAGCAGCCTTTGCTGGACCCTGGTTCTGATGGTGAGCTGGATGTTGAAGTCCTGCCCCTAGCTTCAGCAGCACTGAACAAGTCAGTGACAAAGAGCCAGAGACCAGAGCCCATGGAGTACGACAGGTGAGTCTTCTATGTTCTTTTTCCCACCTGTTCTGGCCTTAACTCAGCTTCCCAGATTGGTTATTCAGGACGTTATTAGAGGTCTGTTCAGCAATGCAAGTGATGTGCAGGTGTTTCTTCTCTTTGCCATTCTCTTATCTGGCTGCCATTGCCCATTAGCCCTACAGATCCTATGGTGTCTGCTTGATGTGTGCAGAGGGTCAAGGACAGAGTCCCAGGGAAAGTATGACCCATCAATAACAACAGTCCCTTTCCTGGTTGACAGGCAGCATCCTAAGCATTCCTGTGAGGAGGAAGAGGAGGAGTACTCTGGCATATGCTATCCTATATTGCGCAGGCAAAACACATGCACAGACTCTTCTGATGATATGCTTGCTCTGGGAGTGCCACCTGGTTTGTTCTGCAGACCTGGCAATGTCCTGGTGTTTGCATTGTGAGCCCTGTGCCTGCTACTACTCAGTACCATAGTAAGAAGAAATCTCAGCAGCATCCCATAGTCCCATCAGCCTCATTCATCTTGGAATGTGCTGCTTCTGTACTATAAACCCTGTGCTCTAGTTAGGGATGGCAAGGAGCAGATCCAGCAGCTTGCATCCATGTCCATGGTGCAGGGCCCAATACAGCCAGTCCTCTGCAAGGAACGCAGAGCCCAGATGCTGCCCATTGTGCTGGGTGTGCAAGCTCTGTGTTGTGACATGGCATGTGCTTTCTGTACACAGCAGCTGTAACCTTCTGTGTCTGCTATCCTTAGGTCGTACTGCTGCCTGCCTTTGGTGCATGAGAAACCCTGCGTGTATGTATGGAGTTACTGGGAGGATCACACCTGGAGACTTTGCATTTCTAACTGTATTGTCAAGCTGGCAGAACGCCTGGTAGTGTGTTAAGAGTGTCTGTCTGCAGCACGGTCCTGCTGGCTGTGCTCTTCTTGTAGCAGATGCAGTTGCTCTGAGAGACATTGGCCTTAAACCTCCTCACCCCCCATGCAAGTCAGTGTCTCTCGCAGGGCTCAGTCCTGCCTGCCCTTTAGATGTGTGGGGCAGGACAGTGAGTACAGAGCCACTGCCTGTGCTACTCTGCAGCCTGGTGGTGGCTTCTAGAGGTGTGAGTGATGCAAAATCTGTGACAAAAAGTTCCTCTGCTGCTAGTCCTGAGCTGTGTGTGCACTGGGAGATGCTGCTGCATGCAGACTCTCAGCCTCAGGATGCAGTCTTCTCCCAGGGCCTTGTTTTTCCCCTTTTGAACTTAGAAATCCAAAAGCAGAACTTGCCAGTGTGTTTCAGCGGCTGCTCAAGGACTGAGACACAAGGTGGTATGACAATCAGTGTTAAGGTTATCCCCAGGCTCCATAGCGTCCCTGGCAGCACAGTGCTGATCTACAGCACTCTCATGATCCCTAGTGCCACAGAAGGGCATAAGCCATCTGTGGCAAATGCATGCTTGTAATGTTTCACTCTGACCCTGCAGCTAGGTACGAGCAACTTGAACATTATGCTTCTCCCACAGGAGCAGGGGCTGGCTGATGTAGAGAAGCTCATGAGAAGGCTAAAGGCTCAAGCTGAAGAGCGACTCAGGGAGGTGCTGGAGGAATTTGTAGCTGGTTGCAGGTTAGTGTGTCCCTGGTTTCCTAAGGTTTCTTGTTTTCAGGTTAGGAGGTTGTTCTGCCTGGGCTGCATGCAGCCTGCTGTCTCATTCTCGAGGTGGATAAACGGAAGGACACCAGGATGACCTGGGGAGAGGACCTTGTAGCTCTTCAAGCTTGGAGAGGAGACGCTAGTCCTGGGAAGCACAGGGGTCATAGACTGCAGCCTTGATGTTCCTGGACTCCTGGGTGTTTTCTAAATATTAAGACATTTCCTTCACCCTCTTCAATTCCGCAGGCAGGGGACTGGCATTGCAATCACTGCAACTGCCTGATGAAGTCTAATACGTGCTTCAGTCCTCAGCCTTGTGATGGCAACAGTAGAGAAGGACCCTTAGGTGCTTAGCAATCCCCAGTGTGCCTTTCGGATTGAAATGCTTGTGGAAGAAAGGATATTGCAGAGAGGGAGGTTTCCGCTGCATCCAGATTAGTACCAGGGGTTTGGAGCTTGTGTCACTGCTGTGTGGGATGTGCTCTGCCTGCTGGGTGTGGGGAATGCAGAGTCTGTGCTGCTTTTCTCATTGCAGGCAATATTCACTCAGCGCAGAGAGAAAAACAATGGCACATCCAAACAACCTTGACAGATGTCGGACAAAATTCCTGATGCATAACATCGTAAGCTGTGTGGGGCTTGGTGACGGTGGTATGAGCCCATGTGATCCCTGTTCTGGGGGATACTTCTGGAGGACCATCTAGAATTGGTGCTAAGTAGGAACCTTGGGGTTCATAGTATCTGTCATAGGATTTTACTGCAGCATCTCCCCCTTCTGCTCAGAGCAGTAACAGCTTCCAGCACAGGGAGCAGTGGCAGGGACTGGCCCTGGCTGCTTCCAGTTTTATGCTCTGCCCTGCTGCCATCCTTCCTGTCCTGCAGGGCACATGTCACTGAGCATATGCATGTTGCTGCCCAGTGAGTTGCTACAGGCCTTTTGGTGCAGGCTATTCCTGCAGGCAAATTTGAGGGAGCTTACTGAGACCCACTGCCCCTTGAAACTCAGACCATAGGCTGGTTGCCCATCCAGTGCATCTACAATAGCTGTTCATCTGCTTGTCCCCAAAGAGGGCAACATCTGAGACCCATAATCCTGCAGATGAGGCTGGCTAGCTGAATAAGAGAACAGTTATAGACCTTCCATCACAGCACAGTAGAGCATAGCTGTAGTCATAGTCCCCATCAGACTATGAAGCTTTGGAAGGCTGACCAAAATGTAATGACAGCAGCAGGAAATAAAATTTAGGCATGTCTGGGTCCCAGCTCCTTTCCCTCTTCTTCCTCACATGTCATCACCTGCGCTGTTGTGAAGGTACTCTGCTAAGTCTGAGACTCCCTGAAAGAGAGAACCATTCTAAGATGATGACTTTTTTGGCCTTATCAGTCCACATTGGTTTTGCACCCTGAATTCCTTCTGGATTTCATTATTAGTTTTGATTCATCACAAAGTCTTTCCTCAGATTTGTACAGCATCAACTAATGGATATGAAAGCCCAGCCTCATTTTCCAGTTTCCTACATCTTCATATTCCCATACTTCTGTGGCCCCAAGTTGCTCCCTATGCAGAGCTTCCTCAGGCACTGTCTGGAGCCTTAGACCACCAGCCTCTGAAATATTTATTCCTTATCCATCTTTCTGCCCCAAATGGTGCAAAAGCTCATGGATTTGTGTTACCAGTATCTGTTACTGGTATCAGCAGAGCTGTGAAGTTACTGAAGTCTGTGGTTCTTGGCACCTTTCACTAAATGGCTCACGTTGGTTCATGGAGGTTTGCTCTCGGCAGCTGGTGACCAGCATGCCTGGGTCATGTCCAGATGCTGATGGCTGTGCTCTCTGTTCAGATCCTGTGTGCAAAGCAGGGGCTCCGCTTGAGGCGGTGGCTGACTCAAGCCAATGTCAAGGAGAAGGTTAAGGAGACAAGGAGGATCCTGGCAAAGCTACGCTTCATGGCTAAAGAGGTACAGCTGCTCCCAGGGCATTGCATTTCCAAGCAGGAAAGAGTACAGGCAAGGAGAGGGCACGGGGCTGGCTGCTGGGGCCGTCTCCTTGCCTGAGTTGGGGCTTTACCTCTGCTGTCTTTCCTTGCTATGTAAAATCACAAGTTCCAGCTGCTAGAAATTACCATATTTCATGTAATGGCTCTTATGATGGATGAGGCTCAGCAGATTTGCAGGACTGTTGGTGACAGAGCAGGGTTTCAGGCAGCTGGGTTGGAGACAGAGCTCGGCCAGCTCTAGGCCATTGAGGCCTCCCTGCTGTCTCTGCCTGGCCAGCCTGAGACCATGCCTTCAGTGGGGCTGTGAGCAGTCTGCCTGGGAAAATAGCCTTGTCTGTGCCGCTGCACTCCCACTGGACAGGGTCCCACCAGACCCTGGACACCTTCTGCAAATTCTATCTTGCATTGAAATAAGGTCTCTCATCCATAGCAGAGACTCTCCATTTTTGGAGTTTCACTGGCTCTATTTTAACTCCAGAAAATCAGTGTGTTTTTGTAGTGTAAACCAGAATTGAATGCTTGCTATATTTAGGTGGACAGATGTTGTAGCATTGTGGAGAAGTCTTTAAGTAAAGTCAAATGCTTTTCACACCTTTAGCTGCATGAGGGTAGACTTTAGCATGAACAAGATGTCACCGCTCACATCACCAGGAGGAGAAGCTGTCCTTGGGCATTGGCCTCACAGCTGATCCCCCACACACAGAGGAACCTCCTCCCATTTTGCTCCCTGCGATCGGCTGTAAATGTTGCTGTCTCTGTGGAGTCAGCCCTGCACATACACTTGCCACTTCTAGTCCCTTGGTGGAGGCTGGCAGTCTTGGTGTGGATCAGTAATTGCTTCAGCTACTTGTGTACTGAAAAATTGCAAGTACAAATACCAAATACAAATGCAAACACTAATGATAGAGAAACTGAGATGGGAAGAGAACTTACGTTCAAGTTTAAAAGACTTCATTGCTTCCATCTGTGCATTTGCTTTATCGCAAATCCTACTTTCAACCTGAGCTACAGCTTTACACTGGGCACTTAGGTTGCTGAGATGCCAGCTAATGTGATTCCTTCCCATGGATCAGCAGTCAGGCTCCTGCTAGAGATATTGGGTAAAAGGCCACTTCTCCAGTCTTGTGGAGGCTCCCTCTCCACAGCATGGCATGAGGTTGAGTGTATCCTGCTAAGTGTTTGAAATAGAAAACAAGGTGGATCACAGGTCTGTCCAGGAAACCTGCTGTGCTGGTTTTGGCTGGGATTGAGTTGATTTCCCTCACAGTAGATGTGGGGCTGTATTTTGGATTTGTGCTGGGAACAGTATTGATAACACAGGGGTGTTTCCTTTACTGCTAAGCTTTTCTGCTCTTCACCTCATCCTACCAGTGAGGAGGCTGGGGGTGCACAAGGAGCTTGGAGGGGACACAGCTGAGACACCTGACCCCAACTGACCCAAGGGATATTCCAGACTATATGATGTTATGCTCAGCATATAAAGCTGGTGGAGGAAGAAGAAAGGGATGGGATGTTTGGAGTGACGGTGTTTGCCTTCCCAAGTAACCATTACATGTGATGGAGCTCTGCTTTCCTGGAGATGGCTGAACACCTGCCTGATAATGGGAATTGGTGATGAATTTCTTGTTTTGCTCTGCTTGCATGTGCAGCTTTTGCTTTTCCTCTTCAATTGTATTTATCGAAACCTGTATCACTTTCACTCTTCCAATTCTCTCCCCCATCCCACAGCGGGGAAGCAAGCAAGTGGCTGTGTAGGGCTTAGTTGTTAGCTGGGGTTAAACCACAACACCTGCAGAGCCATATTGCAGGGAGAGGCTTTCAGAAGTATATCCCCAGTATTAGGCACTTCATTTGCTTCTGCATCTCCAAATCACCATGCAACCAGCAATCCCTGGTGCAAGGAGATGAAGCTTTCATCATGTCAGTGGAGAGAGGACAAGATATGTGCTGTTCCTCTGCAGTGATGTTCCTTTCTTTCCTCCCTCCAGCCACAGTGCACCCTCCCTGATGTACTTGTCTGGATGCTCTGCAACAACAGGCGTGTGGCATATGCAAGAGTTCCTGCACAGAACATCCTTTACTCAGTAGTCGAAGAAGAAAAAGGCAAGGACTGTGCAAAGATACAGACTGTCTTTGTGAAGGTAGGGTTTATACCAAAACAGTGTTCTCTTGCTTGCTTTGTGCTGCTTCTCCCTCCTTGCTTCCAGCCTTCCTTCCTGAAATCTTTGAGTTCACAAGGAAACACAGCTCTTGTTCCACCACTGTGTTTAGCCTCTGCCGATGTGGTGCTCTGTCTCCTGTACTCTTTGATTAGTCACTGGCTGATGGTGACCATCTTGATCTGAAGGGGCCTGGGCGAGATGGGAAACCTGCTAAACCTTCTGTGCTTTCAGGTCCCTGGCTTACACACTGGTGAGATCTTTGCCAAACTGGAAATCTACATGTGGCTTGGGGTAACCAAATATGCAAAGAACTGTTTGGCAGAGCTGCCTGAGGAGTTCAAGTACCTCTCTGAGAGTGGAAAGGAGGTAGCCCAGCTTTCAGTGTACAGTCCTCCCAGCCAGCTCAGCAGGGATGGTGAGTGGAGATGCCAGCTTTCCATGGCTTAACTATGAGCAGGAGAGCAGAGGTGGGAGGTCCTGCCCAGCATCAGTGTCTGAGGAGCAGGACCTGATCATCTCTGAGGCATGACTGGGATGCAGGTCCAGTCTGCTGTCATAAGGATGTATTTGCACGCCCACAGCTGGAGCACCAGGCAGGATGGGTGCTTTGCAGGCACTGAATGTGCTGCCAAACCAGCAATGGGCATGAGGTCTGCCCCTTTGCTGAGAGGGTGTTCCCCCTAGCAGATGCTCAGAGTAGATCAGTGTGCATTTCACATGTCATGTTGTTATCGTTTGAGTGAAAGAATGAGAATTGTGGATTGAAAAACAAACAAACAAAAAAAAACCCCAACTTTAACTACTTTAATGAAAGAAAAGCAACAATAGACAATATATGCAAATATATAGATACAGAGCCAGCAACAAGATCCAAACTTCCCCCTCTCCCTTCTGGCCACTATGTTACCATAGCAGACAGGAGTTGAACTCAGGGAAGGGAAGCTGGATCCCGGAAGCTGGACTCAGGAGCCAAAAGCAGCAAAGATGGGCCCAAAGCAGAAATGCAAGGGAAGAGAAGAAGAGGGGGCAGAGGGAACTCCCTCTTAAATTTATATTGAGCATGACGTGTATGAAATGGAATACTTAGTCAGTTTGGGGTCACCTGTCTTGCCTGTTCCTTTCCTGTAGGTGCAGACTTTCACCCTGCACCCCCCACTTCCCAGCAGAATCACAAAGGGAAAGAAAAAAAATAAAAAGTTCAGCAGTGGCCCTTGTTTACATT
>VWZO01017135.1:4922-20767 GCA_013396975.1 Bucco capensis
GACCCAGGTCCTGTTGATCCAGAAAAGGTGCCTGACTTATACCCCCCGGATCCCCATGACTCTAGGGACATATGGAAAACGGTACGGAAAGGGGCTGAGCAAGAAGGTGACCTTGAAATGTTAACACAGTTAAATATTGCCTGCCTAGTGATTACTATGGAAGGGCAAGATCCACAGTGGAAGTCTCTGAGTTTCTCTATCATCAAAGAACTGAGAAAGGCAGCTACTGAATACGGGATGGACTCATCTTATTTTGCTAAATTGCTGCAATCTATCATGAATACCTGTACTCTTTGCCCAAGAAACTGTAAAACTTTAGTCCCACTGCTGCTCGGCCCCACGTTGGCAGGACTTCCCCTGCTGCCAGTGCTCTCGGCCACGTTGTTTTTCTGCCTGGCAGACAAGTGTCCTGGATCTGCAGGGCAGCCCTGAGCCACCACCGTGCTGCCCACTGCCAGCCCCACCGCCGTTATGCCCTTCAGCAGATATCGGGATGAACTGAAAGAGAGCCTGAGCTTCAGATTCACACGAGAAAGAGGCATTTGTGAAAAGGAAGGCAAAGCGGGTGGGGGAGGAAAGGAGGGAGAGAGCGAAGAGATCCCAGGGAGCTGGTGCTTTGTGAGGTTAATGAGGCTGTTAAAGAACTAAGGAAGGACTGTTTTAAAAACAACTGTGAACTTTGGAGGCTGCAGCTCTGTCGGTTGCACCCCCGGCTGCTCCAAAAACCCTGCAGTGATAGCTAAGAGTTCAAACTGATCCCGACTCCTGCGTTTCTCCTGCCTCTGCCCCACCGACAACGGTCTCTACTGAGCACGTGCAAGAATGGAAGCCCTGAAGTTTTTCCTGTGATACCAGTGACACACGAATCGCTTTTTCAGCAATGCTTCATATTGTCATTATATAGATGATTCTAGATAGTATAGAGCTTAACACTATTTACCTACTAATTGATACTAATCAACTGATCTTTTTTAACTCGCCAGTTTTTGTTTTTCAGACTGCCCTGAGATTATAGGAGACATAAGCTATGGGCTTTGATAGGAATGCAGTAATAGTGGCCTTGTCTTCAAAATCATGGGATGTAGAGGCTGCAACAGAATTACTCCTGAGTAACTGAGCCATGTAGAGAGAGCTGCTTCAGTAGTCCAGCTTGCCCCTTCTGGAGGAGCGTCACCATCTGTTATTTTTAGGATTCTATATAGATTCTCTTTGAAAACTGGCACTCTTGCCTGATGATGCTATCTAGGCACTACTGGAGACTGAAAAAACATCTGCTCTGTAAATAAAGCTAATTAAACACCTGTAAATTTAAAAAGGGGAAATACTTTAATTTTTTTTCTTACTAAATATTGTAAAAATTCTTTGAGCTCAGCTAAAATAATGGGGGAAAAACATGCCTACTTTAGTGTTTAGCAGTGTGATGAAGACTAGCAGGAACTTGCTTCAGGATTTTGATTAGGTAATTCAGAAAGCAACATTTTTGAGTGTTAGACATCAAAATTCTTGGTGCCACTCATCACAGCATTGTCTTAAAGGACTTCTACATTTTAGAGAAAATGCCTTCTAGACAACAGACTTCAGTAAAACAAAAATCACTGAATTAACTGCAGTAGGAGCTAAATAACTAGTTTTCATCTGCTTTTGATTTCTATAAAGGTTGTTCTAGCTTGCAGGACTTGGTGAGAAAAGAATCCAGTCTTTCTACTTGCAAAGTGAGCAAATTTTATGTAATTCAGCCAAAAATATGGAAGCCCACAATCTCTCGAAGTGGCTTTGTATAAAGCAGTTTCAGTAGCTCAGCTATCAGATGTAAGGCTCTACTGCATTAATTTTGTTGTCCCAAATGTTCTGTCAGAGCTCATTCATAACAACTAATTAAAACTGTAATAAAATAATTACGATACAACATTCTTCAACAATACAGTTAATTAAAATCAGCTTCACCTTTAAAACTTTTTACAAACCACTTTAAAACAGCAGTTATCATTCAGATCACATAAAAAAGGCAGATACAGATATTCCACATAACAGTACTTTTATAATGGAGATCCCTCTCAGGCTATCTGGGTACAGTACAAGATAATCCATCCTTTAGCTGTTACCTGATACACTAACTATGCTTCAGGTATCCTAACAATAATTTCTTGTCTTTCAAACAAGCTTCACAACTGGAAAATATTTATGAGGGGAGAAGTCAAATTCTGGAGGAACCTAGGAAAAAAAAAATTAAAAACATTACACAGCAGTACTACTGAATTTAATATTCAAAATGATGGGATACGCCGCAGACAGAAGAAAACTTTTAAACAGCAGAAAATTGAAAAAAGTAATCCGTCTTTATATTAATACCTGGAAAATACTCCAACACAGTTCTGGACATGCCAATCATTCTCCAGCAGTGATGGGCACAAAGCTGTAGAGTGCTATACCTTTTCAGTGTACTCCTTCATTGTTCTGTCCTTAGGCTTTGGCAGGAAGTCTGAAGGCCCTCTCTTCTGTTTGACCCATGTGGCACATGCTAACGTGACAGCCAGCACTGTCGCAATTCGTATTCACACAAGCTGCTAATACACTGCTACCAATTACTACTTCTTGGTCTTGAAGAATACCTGGATTTGTACATGTCATCCCACATGAACTTCCTAATTCTATTTCCAAAATACTTAGAAAAAAAGAGAGTTTTCCATATTCAAATAACTACAACAAACTATTTCAAAGGGAAAAATGGATTGCTATTTTCCCAGTTCTTTTAAGAAATTAACTATGGTCTGAATCGGCTCATTCAGCTGTAAGAGACCTCTGTATGTAATACATTTTACATTCAATTCAGCTGGCATTTTCTTACCTTAGAGTCTTTTTTGTGGCCTCCTGCCAGCAGCTTCATGACCACAATATTGGGTTTAGCAACTTTTAGAATTCGATTGACCTAAACACAAAACAGAAGTTTTCAAGTAAAAAATATATGATGTCATAATTATTTCAAAGAAAAGTTTACATACTCTTAACAATACAGCAATCCTCTTACACTACCAGTTTAAAGACCAGGGAATTTTGGATTTGCTTTGAAGTATAACAGCTGGACTAATGAAATTCAATGAAGAGGCATTTATTTTAATAGTTGGGTTTTTTTTGTTCAACAGTCCACAGAAACCACTGCTTTCCATGCTTACGTTCAAAATCTGTTAAACTATGGCGAGTTCTGAGACACTCATCCAAATAAAAGTTTAGAGGGACTCTAGGCATCTACTCCCAACACTGTGACACAATGAGAAGGGGAAACTTAAGTATCAGACAGGTGGCTTTTTGCATGGGAGTGCTCTGGGGCACACTCAAACTATGTCTAACTACCCTGATTAACCTCAATCAGATAGCTCCTGCACAAGTATCACCCAGAGAACAAGCACTGATTCCTAAATTCTCTGGAGAACCTAATCCCAAAACTGTTCTTAACCTGCTCACATGCCACATAGTGAGTATCCTCCTTGCTTCAAAATACAGGCACAGATGCTTTAATTGTTAAGCTATGGACATAGAGGGAGAAATTGCTACCTGTGTAGACACAATAGACTTGTAGACACAAGTCCTGTGCTGTGAAAACTGCTCCAGGAAACAGCAGTTTTCCTGCTGAGTCTGGCACTAGCCAGACTCATTCCTGTTCTCAGTTTGGTGATAGGCAAACCTATTTTTCCCACCTCTCAGGAGTACCTATGAATTACCAGATTCCAGGTACGCGAGGAAGGCATGTGTCACCTTGTCAGAACAGATGGGACCAGAAAGCAACATGCGAGAAGGAACTAATTTCTTATCTAGTATCTAAGATACTCAGCAGGGAGAGGTTTTGGAGTAGTGAGGACAACCCTGATTATGTTATGTACTGTACTGACACAGACCACTGTGTAATATGCCATCATCCTCCTCTATCCACTCTGCAATCAAAGCACTCAGCTTTGCCCAGTATTTTGACAAAGTACACTTTGGATCTCAAGCATATCCATCTGAAAACACTCTATTATGAGCATATACTCTTTTTCCAGTATTTCAGTCTTACCTCATAGTCTGGATTAGGAATATTCTCAAGAATCATTTTAGCTTGCTGGAAGTGTTTGCTAGCTGCCATGTAGAGGTCTGATGACTGAGGAGGTGGGCTGTACTTATTTAAATCAGACATTTCCTAGCGTGTTACAGAAATACACAAATCTATATTTAAACCAGTTGCCAACAAATAGTATTTTTATCACCTTAAATGAAAGCAAATCACTATATTTAAGAAAAAAATGTCAACTAAATATTTTAAGAATAAATACTGAATTTGAAAACATTTATTTAAAATAACAACTACCAACTAGCCATATGGTGCTTAACAGTGATTTTATATTGCCATAAAATGTGATGAACTTCTCATACTCTTTATAAAACAATCCCTCTCCTGAATAACTTGTCATTTATTCATTCACAATGCCATGCAGCAGGGTGCAAAATTAGAAGAAAAAAATGGAGGAAAAAAGTATATGATATTGTTTACTCAAATCAAGTTTACAGCAAGTGAGATACTGAAACTGTCCAAAACTACATTTTATATAATTTTGGTACTTCAAACTCTGTTTTTGTTTTGTTCATAACACTGAATTAGGGAAAGTGACTATCATATAAATATTAGTTTAAGTTCAGTCAGATCTTTAGAAACTTAAGTGTCTGGCTACTAGAAATCTAAGTTCAACAAGAAATACTCAAATTTCTGCCTCACCTGAGGAAGAATAACCCCACAAACCAGGAGAGGCTAATAATCAGCTGGATAAGTAGCAGGGTTACTGTGAACTCCCAGTTGAATACAAGCCAGCTAGATGCTCTTACTATAAATCAGACAAGCCTCATATGAGACTATACAAGCAAGAATATGGCCAGCAGATGAAAAAAAGTTATCATTCTGTACTCAATATTTGCACTGTAACATCTGATATATTACAGCCAATGTTGGATCCACTCAAGTTCAATAAAGATGCTGAGAAGTGTAGATGACTGGTAGCCTGGAGCACATGGCACCAAAAAGAAAGGTCAATGGATCTGCACCTTTTCAGTTACACAAGGAGGATGCTAATAAGTAAACTTAATAGCAGCCTACAGCTACCTGAAAGGCAGTTACAAAGTTGTCAGAAGATAAATGCTCCTTGTTAATGGCAGACAATATAACATGGGAGCAGAAGCCACAAACGGTGCCTTGGATAATTCAGACTGGACATTAGGAAAAAAAGGTGATTAGTGTAGCCCTCAAAGAGATCATCCAAAGAGTAAGGGGACCAGAAAACATAAATTGATTGGGTAAACCAAAGAGGCTGGAAAATCTCCATCCTTTGATTTTTTTCAGACTTGGCTAGACAAAGACACAGCTGATGTGATCATAATGATACTTCAAGGAGTGTACAGGACAAGACAAGCCTCCACTAGTCCCTTCCAACCAATACTTCTGTGACTGAACACTCAGAATTACATCAGTCTTCTTTTCTTGCTTGCTGCAGTAATAAAAATATGCTGCTATATAAACCACAGCCAAAAATTCTGTCAATAGAGTCAGAAGAGATTCTACTTTCCTGCAAGCGAACACAAGCACCTCAAAACACCACAAAAGACCAATTTTTAAACATCCAAGAGTCTTATTTTAGTAAGAAATCAAGCAATATACTTTCCTTGCACACAATTAAGCTAGAACTCCTTGTCATTTTGACATGCTTTAATATGAAGCCTAGGTAGTAAGTAAAGGCTCTTCTTACAATGACAACAATATCTAAAAGCAGGTAAACATTCATGTTATAAAAGCATGAGTGTCACCAAGTTTTAAGATTACTCACTTTAAACTGCAAGTAGTGCACTGGGGGTGGTGTGATAACACTGTTGAATGGAGCAAACCTGTGCTCGTATCGAACTTGTTCGCTGTCCAGTTCAAACTTTGGTTTCCTTACTTTGCCATCCATGTCAAACGCGATCATTGTCTAAAACAGAAAGGATAAATGAAGTGAAAAGTGCTAGCTTTGTTTCATATTTTGCTGTGAGCAAAATGGAATTTATGATTTAGCTATAACTGGAAGGAGAGAAAACTGGCAGACAATTTACCATATTGCATCACAAACTTGAACTTAACTTCCAGTCCCACTAAAAACAAAGAAGGCATGCAATGTATGCTTAATTCCCATCAAAAAAATGTTTAAGCCATACTTCAGCAAATACAAAAATTACCTTGTACATCCCAGCACACATATTTTGGTATGCCTGACTCATGGTGATCTCTCTGCTGAGAGGGCGAACTGCAAATTTCACACAAATTTTTTGGTTTTAATTCAAAATAAACACACATACTAATTTCAGATCAAAACAGTTTTCAAATGTTCAGTGACATAATTCTGTATTTTAAAATAATGAAAGAAAACTGAAGCATAAAAAGCATGAACATGCATTTTTGCTCACATAGCTCCCGATTACACAAAATAACTCAAAATTTATTTAACAGTCACATGAACACACCATACTGCCACCAATGAAATAAACAGGTCCAGACAGTCAATTGTATTAGCATGTTACTATACAAGACTATAGTATAGAAGAATTTAAGGTTGGTTGAGTTTGCTTAGTTCACATATTTTTTTAAACTCTTAAGACTAAAAGGTTACAGCTTTTTTATCCTAATAAGAAAGATTTTTATCCTGATACTATTCCTTTAAGGTCCCAGTGTTTAACTACTGCCAAACTGTCACACACTTGGCACCTTTTTAAAAAGTATAAAATACAGTAGTAATTTGCTGAATTTCTAGAGGCAAGGGAATTTAGCTGATACAACCCAGAGCTGTTCACATCTAATTGTTTGTTCCCCTTGAAAAGAAGGATAAACATACAAAAAAGAAGGAATGGCGAAGAATAAAGGTTAACTTCTGCGTCATGTTTATTTGCAATGTTATTGCTAAGGTAACACCAACATACAATCTTAGTAGCCACTTAGACATGGCAAATTGGTATCAAATGCTATTTAGACACTGGGTTTAGATGCCTTTTTGGTAGAAGGCTATGATATAGGAAGGGAAATTATCATTTTTTCTTATGCATAGGTTTCTAAAGGGGCTTTTGCACAACAATACTACCACTGAATTGAAAAAAGGGCAACTCATAACCATAGAATTAAGAAACATGCCTGAACATCTGAAAGTTTAGTCTTTGAATCTATCTACAGTCACAAAACCCATAATTCCGCAGGAACTACAGACTGTAGAAAGCTAGTGTTTTTCAAAGGCAATTGCTCTGGACATGTTAATTACATCTTAGAGGATCCAAAATGCAATACAATTGCTGAAGCTGTGAATGAGTTTGGATTCTTCTGAAAGAAAAATGGTTGGACCCAATGAACTTAAAGATCTTTTCCAACCCAAATATTTGTACGATTCTGTGATTTTCTTAGATTTTTATGCTTACTTTACTAGTAAGTAAATAAGTAACTGGGAAATTCTTAAACAATGACTGACTTTTTATTAAAAAGTTTTACATTCAGCCTTCATAAACTTCAGAACATTTTTCCTTACCATATCAGTGTTGACTCTATAAGCTCTGAATTTTAATGAAGAAGAAAAAAAGACTGAGTTACACTCTACACCTATTTACCTTTTTTTTTTTTCTTTGTTTTCTTGCTACTACGGCCTTTCTGTTGTTCCTCCATGATTCTCTCCTCTGCCATTTGAGAGCTGTCAGCACGGCTCAGTGTTGACATCAACCAGGCATAGAGGAACTCTGATAGATACCTATGGTAAAAGTAGAATGTAGCTGTTACAAAACACCCTGCAAAATATATCCATAATGTACACATCCTCAGCGAATGCAGAGTCACTTACCCAAAGAACTAACTGGTAAAGAATTAACTTTCAGGGCAGTTAAAACTTTTCACTTTGCATAGTTGAAATCAACAGATCTGTGTTCTGTTATGTTTTATTTTAACAAGACTCTGTACCATAGACAGCTCACGGTATGCATGTTTCTTACACTTTCACTAAGTTTAAGCTTATTATTTAAAAACCCATAAAAGATCAAATTTTTTTAGAATTTTTCTCTCCCCCAGCAAATGAAGCACTTTTAAAAAATGTACTGTGTTAATACCTTTTCTGCTTTGTCAGGCATTACTGTGCTGAGAAACAATGTTATTACTGATTTGTTTCAAGCATTAAAAAAACATGAATTATTAAATAGAAGGACCAAGACCACAGGAACACAAGAGCCACATGCAATTTCTCAAGATCTAAGAGAAATCTTTAAGAATTCCCTTAGTAAGCAGATGCAAGTCCAGTAACTCTCTTGACTGCCTTCAAAACAAAAGGAATAGGGAATAAGTAGAGCAGAAATTACAGATCTGGAACATATAAAGAAGAAATAACACTTCAAAAGAAGTTATAATTCAGAATAAAAATCACTGAGAAATTATGAGCTTCATTTGCACACTTCCATTGTTGTCCTTCACTTGCAGTAAGGAGATAAAGCAGCTGACAACTCCGATTAAAAGTGATTTTGTTAAAATTGTGGAAGGAAATAAAGGCAAGTTAAAAAAAACTGAGAATATTGTTATCTTCTGGTATTAATTTTCACAGTAATTAATCCACAGCATTAATGAAACAGCATGGAAACATAATGAGATGCACTGACTTTCACACCATCTGAACTGACCTAATCTCTTGAGAAAGAAGACTTACAGCTTACCCAATAAGGAGGTTATTAATAGCTTCACAAAAAAAAACCCCAATCAAAACAAAACCACAAAAAAACCCCAAACCAAACCAAAACCAACAAGAGTAAAATACCAAAGTACAGAAGCACTTTAACACAGGAGGTTCAACATCAAATTTTTAATGCTGAATCAAAAATGAACCACCTGAAATAATGTATCTTTTGGACCAAGCCATCAAGTACGATAAATAATTAATGTGAGTGGATGTGTAAAAATAAACAGTATTTTGAATTTAGTGCAATCATTTTCCCTAAAGGAAAGTTTCTCTTCAAATATGCTCACAGAATAAGATGTTATTTTTTACAAAGTTAACTTCCAGATTACAGTCACAGAACTCTGGAGATCTTTTTTAAAAATCCTAGAGATCAATGAGAATATTGATCTTGGTACTACAAAGACAGAAAAGAATAAAGGAAATTTCTTTCCTCTTGCCTTCTGTTGTCTGCTAAATTGTTATTTTTGTCATTCACTTTCAATAGAAGACACTGTTTTAAAAAACTAAATAGAGAGCAAATTACTCTTTCAGGGACAAAAAGTACACTATTTAGTAAGTCTAGAAAAGAGACCAACAGGATGTTCCTATCCACTTGTAATTTTATGAGCAGGTATACTAAATACTGTGTAGAACAAGCTTGAGATTAAAAACTAATTGTTGAAGTCCCTCCTTTAAATATTTGCAATTATAGCTCTGTGGGAGCATTGCTGCTCCAACAGCTTTCAATAAAGCATCCTCTTACCAATATATGTAGTAGTATTCATGCATACTGTAAAGTTCCAACTCAAAGCCACTCAGAAGATATTGTATCATAATACGAAGGTTATGATATAGGACCCAGGTGCCCAAGCAAGCCAAATGTTGCCTTTGTGGTTCCTGCTTCAGTAACATACTATGAAGTGCTGCGTCTACTTTCTCTGCCTATTGAAAAAGAGAGCAAAATAACAGATGGGAGGAAGCAAATTTGAGTGAAACGGCTTCCATATTCTGCCAGAAATAAAATCTTAGCAAGATCTGAAAAAAATTTTGCAATTTACATCTTACATAGTTGTAAGACTGAATTTTCAAAGGTGTTTTGTAAACGTGGTTCATCCACCTCCCTCCCCATGATTACATCTTACAGACTAACTATTACAAGAAGGAATTACCATTAAATTACAGACAGCACAGTAGGTTTCCCTGAAGCCTACTTATTGGACAAAGTTAATCTTATAGGTTTATAGGTTTTTGTTTAACAGATTTAACAGTCTTTGGATGAACCCTACAAACCTCCTGGGCTGCATTTTAGGTATCCTTGTCCTAAAGATTTTAGGACAAACAGAAGAGTTGTTTCATTAATCTAGAATCTAATACCACATACTATACTCTTGTAGAAATATACCTGGAAAGAAGAGTTTGCTGGCCTGATGCCTAGGACATTACCTCATCCTGGAGGGTAGCAAACTCCTCAAGAATGTGACCCAGTTTATCCCTCTGACGAGCTCTATTGTGTCCATGGATTTGAATCAGACTACAGAATGGCTGAAAGAAACCAAAGTACAATTTTCAACACAACTTTGAAACTATAAAAGGAATACTACAATGTTTACTTCAGCAGCTGTTTTATACATCCATATAAGGAGGAGATACCTTACTGCTCGCTACAACTGCCTGAAAGGAGGTGGTAGTTGGTCCCTTCACCCAAGTAACAAGCAGTAAGACAAGAGAAAACGGCCTCAAGTTACACCAGGTGAGGTTTACATTGGATATTAGGAAAAATTCCTTCATGAAAAGGGTTGGTAAGCATTGGAACACACTGCCCAGGGAATTGACTGAGCCACTGTCCCTGGAGGCATTTAAAAGATGTGTAGATGTGGCGCTTCACGACATGGTTTAGTTGCGGATTTGGCAGTGTTAGTTTAATGGTTGGACTCAATGATCTTAAAGCCCTTTTCCAACCCAAATGTTTGTATGATTCTATGATTTTCTTAGGATTTTTATTTCATTCAATAACTGAATCTTTTAAAACAATATTTAAAATTTTTTAACTGGAGAGAATGTAAACATTTTGTTTTTACTAGTGCTATCTATGCATTTGTTTTGTGACATGAACTACCCTGTAAAGAGGTATTAGGCACAGATTTCTAACAAAATGAAATGTTATTGAAAAATCTGGAAGCATAATACAAGACACAAACAGCAATAATTACACTGGCTTTTTTAAAAGTGTTACCATTTTGAGATGGCCAACTTCTGACATTTTGCCTTCTTGTCAGGTGTCTAAGAAAACTGGTTTCATTTTCAAACATAAGCAAATTGTGAAAGTGCTCATATAAGCATAAACATGCTGTAACTTACCCGAACACAATGTGTCACAAAGGAATCAATGTAGTCCTTTGCCTGGTGATTATTATAAAGACAACACCTAAAAGGAAAATATCCACATACAACATGCATGTTTATAAATGCCACCAGTCTATGTACCACAAAATTTAAAAAGAAATATGAGGGCAGCAACAACTGACTCCACACATAACAAGTAAGACATACAAGATGTAAACGTTCTTTATATGTCTACCCTTTGTTTTCTGAGCAGAAATATATTTTCCATCAGACACGTAAACACAAGCAAGTAAACCCAAGATCCACTTACTTAGGAGAAAGTACTGGAGGACTGACAAAAGATCTTAAAGCATCTTTTACCATGTCTTGCATGAGGTGAGTGCCAAACACCTTCTTGTTATCTACCAGAAAAGTTGTCTGAAAGTGAAAGTGTGTTTTTAGAAGTATGTTTTAAGATAAAAGTCATGCTTTAGAAATTACTAATAGAAAGCTCTTACGGTATCTATATTATGTCAGAAACTTCTAAAATTGCTTTAAGAATTAATAGTTCAACTAGGTATAAGGTTACAGATTTAGAAATAGAGGTGTATTGAGATCTGTCACTTCTCAATACCACTTCTGTGATACTCCCATGATACAAAATACAGTAACTGCATAACTAAGATATATGCAAAATTCTTTTATTTCTTCAAGATGATTAACGAGTCACATTCCTGAAGATTAATGTAAGACAGATTATGTGGTTTCCCTGGAGGTAAAGGTAAATCTTAAGACTAATGCAGACTTTTTTCTACCCCTATACATCCTACTACTTTAATGGTCATCATCAGGTCATGTTTGATGCTCATTCCACTTTCCTCCATGAGTGCTGTGTTCCTTTCTTACATGGCTCTTCAGCAGCTGGAGAAAAAGCTCTGCTGTCAGGCACCCACATGGGTTGCACAGACACGTGTAGGAGAAAGTTAGAACATGCTATGAAAACAGTTTGCTTGTCAATAGTTACATTCCATTGATTCTAAGTGTGGTTTAATTGGTATCAAATGTAGAGAAGTTCTCATGTCCAGAGACACCCTACTCAAATCAAAACCTTCTATAAGGAAGTATATTTTACCGTGGATTAAGGAACATATAATATACTTTCAAGGTAAATGATGCAGCAAGGAGAAAAGTAGTAGTTTGTTCTGCCCTAACCGTCAGTTCTAGTGTTGTAGCAAGAGAGGCAGTGTATACATGAAACACAGTCCAAACAGGGAGGATGAGTAAAAACATCAGCTCTTAACTGAAAGAGGATATGGAGAATACATAAAAATGCATGTACAGGCCCAGCTTTATGGCAGAGAAAAAATTTTAGCACTTTCTGATTTAATTAGCATGTACTAACGTGATCTAAACAACACTATTTTAAATATTTTAAAAAATTATATCAGAACATAAGCTTTCATATACCTAATACTTAAGCATCTCCAGAAATTTTTACCACTTACATGTTACTAAGTGATATGCAAATAGTTAAAATGTTTGAAACAAGAAGCTGGAATGCAGAAGCATTTTATTCAAAGACATAGATGAAGACTTGCCTGTAACAGCGATCTTGAAAGAACACAAGGTGACTGCTCACTAAACTCACAGAAAAAATCCTAATTTATATTTAGGGAAAAAAAGATAATTCAGGTTAATATGCCCTTTTTTATGTGTATATATATATACACACACATTTATATTTTTACAGACACACATGCATTTGCATTTTTTATATACATATAGATATACAATTGTGTAAACAGATCTGTATTTTGTATACACAAACACACATACATACACACACATAGCATATTTTATAAAACTTCAAATAAAGTAAGAGCGAATAATTTGAACAAAACTGAATATATTATGAAGCTAAAATTTATTTTTTCCTGCAATTACTTGTTATCTAACAGAACAAAATGTTTCTGAATTTTCTTCTTCAGAAGCAACACACAGAAGGATGATAGCATAGTAAAAACATAGTGAAACAGCTAAGATCACAACATAATTGAACCAGGTATGTAACAAAACTGCCATGTTCAACTGGTACCACATGCTTCATGGAAACACTGCTTTAATTAATTTACCAGGAAAAATAGGAAGACAAAAGATTTTTGCTTCATCTTTGAACTGATACAACTGTGGCTCTTTTCTCAGTCAGCGAATGAATGTATGGTAAAAAGTATTTCAAGCATTTAAGTGTCATCTAGTAAATGTAGGCAGTAATTGAGAGTAACATCACTTTTTCAGGAAAGAACATAAACAGGTGCTTAACTTTATGCCTATTCAGGGAACTACATGCTTTAACAAACATGTATTAGGTGCTATCTTCTATTCTAAAGCACATGTGCAGAATACTGCTTAGTGAATATGAAAATACCAGGAATAAAGTATCTTCTGCTACTGCAGATGAAGCTTTCAATCACAGAAAGAGTTACAAAGAAATTAGTCTTCCTGGGCTCCACCACTAACATGCATAATTACTTAACAGATTATGGGAAGAATTAGAGGTTTGAGAGGACAAGAGGCCTTAGTAAAAACAGGAAAATATCGAGTATTAGGAAAGACAGCAGATTTTAAAATTGTACAGAACAATGAGAAACACCAGAAGATTTATGTATATAGCTTAGTTTTTCCTCCAGTGAGCAATAACCTGTATATATGGAATGATTTTTTTTTGCAAGTTACATTTTAAGATCTTATTTTTGGCTATAAATAAGAAATATTCATGCTTACCAGTATGCAGTGCAAGTTAGTTAAGTTGACTACTTCACATACAGTTTTTATTCGGTCTATTAGTTTCGAAAAATAATTGACCATTTCTTCCCTTTTAATTATTTTTGCGTATCGAGGGAAAGTTGGTGGCAGCAATCTCTGATTAACAAGGGGCTCAAAGCCCATCATAATAGGGTGATCTAACGAAGGAGAGGAGGAAGAAGGGGAGAGAGAGGGGAGAAAGAAAAGCTGCATATAAGCTGTGTTTTCTGAACTCCAACCTTGAAAATATAAATTAATCAATTAGCCAAGATTAACTTTTTAACTGACAGTCAAACGCCAGAGACAATGACTCTCCAACTGAGACAATGACCAGTGCTTTTATAAACCCCATCCTCAACACTTCACCAGACAGCTGCACAGACAGTGAGGTGGTCTTTGCTATTTTAAAATGGTATATGTACTGATTTGAAGTGCAATGGACTGAGTCAAAAGTTCACATTATCTCTGGCTCTGAGGTGACAGTGTTGCTTTCAGGAGAACAATCATTTAACAAAATAAAATTAAGATCAAACAATGGAAATTTGTAACCGCTTGTATAATGAGTATTATTAGTTCAAAGTAAACAGTGACTTTTTAAAAATATATATATGTACTAAAGTTTATCAAGACAGTATATTTAAGAAAGGAGAAAGGTAAAACTTGATCCATACCTCCTTTAGTGGTATCATTTTGTGCCTGAATACCATGATGCAATGAATTTTGGATAGCAGAAAGCAAGTCAGATGCCTGAGTCATTAGTTTCTGAGCTTCTGCAACTGCACTCATCTGAAAGGCATGTAACAGTTATTCACATAATGAACCAATATATTTTGACTATAGAATTAATGCTGGTATCGGAAAAAAGAATGATATTAAGATTCTAATGCTTATACACAACCCGTTCTGGAAAAAAAAAAAAAAAAGCCCAAACCAACGGGTTTTTGTGCAATATAGTGCTCTTTGTATTTTACATACTTATACGTATATTTAATACTGTATTTTTTTCTGTATAAAGCAAGGCTTAACAAAAATTACAACTGCAAGACATTCAAGTCCTCTACTTTTTGATTGTGGAAAAAGGGTGTGGGGAGGAGGCAAAAAACTCCACAAGAATCTTCTACCAAATGAGGCAGAACTCCAAACCACGAAGAGAAAAAAATGTATCATTAGAAAATGCAGAATTCTTGAGAATATAGACAGAAGACACAGTATCAACCAAAATCACTCTACAACATTAGACAATACCAGATGTCCATTAGAAACCTTGATTCTGCTGACATGCTGAATTTTCTCATGTCCTGTGAATCCAAATCTGTTAGCAACGTGGGCACCATTTAAAACAGCTCTCTGCAAAATCTAAAATCTTGTTTTAAAAATACTGGACTAACAGTTCCTAGTGTTTGTGTATTACAGCATCCACAAATTTACTAAAAGAATAAGCTTGCTAAGCACATCTAATTCAAAGCAAGGTACTCCATGATGTAAATTACTTATACTTTTATATAATCAGTCTTTAGACTGATAAAGCATGCCTGACCGGTGTGCTTATGGCTTCTTGCTGTTGCCCGGGGAGTGGTAGGGTTGCCTCTCCCAGGTCAGCTGCATGCCTGCCACCTGGCATGTCAGAGTCAGGGGGGTGCCCAGACATGCCTGGGCATGCCCGCCTGGCGTGCTTGCTACTGTTGCCCAGGGAGTGGTGGGGTGCTGGGCAGGTTGTGGGGGTCTTTGTGGGGGTCCTTGATCGAGTAATATTTTTCCTTTTCCTTATGCGGTTGTGAGCTATGCTGGCAATGGTACACGCCTTTGATAGGGTTTCTCATGCTGGACAGGTCTAAATCAAAAGGTTAGATAATATATGTCCATGAGTAGGATGTGCTCATTAGCCTTCTCTGGCAGTCATCCTAGGAGGACAACTCTAATTCCAATCCCAGGAAGATGGAGCTCGTTTAGCCCTGTAAGGCCTTCCACCTAAGAGAAGGACACTCTAATTAAACCTAC
>VWZO01017135.1:21035-37701 GCA_013396975.1 Bucco capensis
TAATACTATCTTCCAGCAGAAAAATAGTTTGAAGACGACCTGGATGTATCTCACGTCACCAGGATGAAGAACTACTGCCTTCCTATGATCATGCTTTATGGTGAACTTGCCCCAAAGAGGAGATACAAGGACTCCCTGAAACAACATCTCAGCCTTGGCCATATTGATCACCTTAACTGGTCTACTCTGGCCTCCCATCGGGAGGTCTGGAGACACGCTATTTTTAATGCCGTGGATGTCTTTCAGAAGGCACATAGGATGACTCTTGAGGAGAAAAGACAATGCAGAAAGAATTGTGTCTTGTAGATTATAACTCCTAAGGAGTCCTGCTGTGCCTTTTGCAACCGCTCGTCTGTCCCGCATTGGCCTTTTCAGCCATCAGCGCGCTTGTAAAAAGCGCTTGTGAAGAGCGTGGATGGAGCCCTCCCAGGATCTTCGTTCGCGAAGCCTAGCCATGATGATGTAATCGGTCTTTAGACACACTAAGAACTTTTAGTGTACATCAGCGGAGATCACTTCTTTGTCACAATTTGATTTCTGATATAACTAATGCTTATACTCAGAATGCAAAGGTTCTCAACCACTCAGTCTCTTTGTCATCAATGCTGATGTCTGTCAATGATACCTACGTCTGACTTGCATTTTAATCAAGGTCTTTTAAACTGTACAGTATGCAGTTACTCCAACAGCAAAACACGTGGGAAAGATTTCATGCCACTTAGGCAAGAAATGTTTAATTTCCTTATGGAAATGGAAGTAACAATAAGCAACAGACAGATTCAGCTATTAAAACAAAAGCTTTGTCTTACATGTCATGTCATGTCACGTGATTCTACCTCTTTGCAGTACATACAATTCCTTCCTGCCCCAACCACTAGGAAATAGTACATTCAAAAAAGCATGCAAACTGCATGGAAAGCTGTTATATTCCTCTTCTCAGACGAAGGAAGTACAGAAATAAATTCAATACTACATGGAAGAAAAAGCTAACTATTCTCTAGAGATGGACAAAACACTGCCCAGTGTCAGGGAACTCCACAGAAGGGGACTGAACTAAAGAAACACAAGTTCACATGTGAAAGAGAGTAATCCAAACCACATAAATATTTTTCCTTAAGCATTCCAGAATGAATATTCTGTATTTCTCTGCAAGGCCACAAAAATGCCAGCAACTAGCCTTCCCAGTGTTTTCTTTAAAAATTAATGAAAATTGAATGGTTGCCACTCTAAGACCATATCCAATGTTTTACCTGCAGCAACATCAGTTCACATCTACAGAATCTACAGTATACTCAGTATTCATAGCATCAAAATGCAAATACAGAAACACCAAATGAACGTACCTCTTTTTTGGTAAATGCTATTAGAACGGTCAGTAGAACCCGAGTAAACTTTACTCTGCTGAACACAGCTAAACACTGTTGATGCTGTAATAAAAAATACGCTGCAAATTATTAAGCAATATGCATTAAATCCTGAAAATTATTTTAAAAAACTTCTATAGATTTATTGATGGATGCTCTCCGGTCTTAAACTATGGTATTATGATTCTGAAAAAAAGTTATAGAATTTACTGAACAAATCTGTACTGCTGTCAGAAAAGCACTAATACAAAAAATACTAAGATACATCAGATAAAGCACAATGACTGGCTGTATGGCTACCTCCCATGTAAATGCCATTCAAATCTCTCAGCTTAAGTGAACAACTACAAATTATTAAACTGATTTTCTCTTCTTTTTGCTGAAGATGTATGTTAGAAGTATTTGTCAAGAAAATAACATTACTGGGAAAGGAAACCCACACCCTTCTATATTAACCATGCAAACTAGCTCAATTACCACTTTTTCTGGAAGAAGCTACACTTGTTTCATCTATTTCTCACTGTCAAGTGAGAACCCTTGACAGTATGGCTGTCAGCAGCAGTAAAGTGAGAAACAACTGAGGGAGAAGGTATGGGATAAATAAGACCACCTACTTTGCTAGTGGCTTTTTCTAAGGTAGGTGCATAAATGGCAGAACTGCAGCAGCACCACTATTCTGCAATCGGGATTGACCCAGAACTCCACCCCTTCGAAGCAAAGCCTGCCTGCTAGTCAGGAGTTTGCTCAGGGCCATGTTTAGAGCAGCTCAGATATGACAGTAGTAGCAACACTGGTAACACACGTCTCACAAGCTGTTAAGTAGTGACTAAAGTAATGATGAAAGGAGACGGGGAAGGGAAGGGGAGAGAGGGGAAGGGAAAATAATTCATTACTTCGAGCTCAACTTCTGGATCTCTCTCTTCTCCTTGTCGACTTCGAGTGCTCTAAAAGGCAAAGGAATTTAAAATAATTTATTAAAAACTGCAAAGGGAAGCTACAGATAAAACCCCTTTACCCTCTCCAGAACAATTATCTCTTAAATAACCCTACAAATCAGTTCTTAAATTCAAAACCTTTTTATATATAATCTAAATACTTGAGTGATACAAGACTCTCCTACAGTAATGGGACTTATCTCAAGTCCACTCTGCAAACAGGCAAGGAAATTGTATAAACATTTAACATTGTAAGCAGTGGTAAGAGAGGATTAAGTGACTTCCTTACTATCACATAGTGTATCTGCATAAAAGCCAGAAGTTAAATACATACATACTTTCTGTGCTACCTGTGATACCTTCTACATTATGGTTCCACCTATTACTACTGAAACAACTATTAAAGAGCTTAGAAAAGTCTGAAGACTTCAGCATCTTTAGCTACCAGGATGTTACACAAACCACCATGGCAGTTCTTCAAAAGAGCTCCCAACATTTAATGACACAAAATCACCACACTCTTCATAATCCAAGTCCCTCCCCCAAATCTATGTTAAGTACACTTAAAGTGTAACTGAAAAGGCAAATGTGTAAGGAATACCTTCACTCGTCTTTGCATGTCATCTTCTACATCTTTCAGCATACCTGGAAAAGTGGCAGTAAAATTAAAAGCTCAGAAGTATTTCTACGTATACCTACACCACTCAAAGGTAAAAAGGTTCTGAGAAGAAATCAAGTTTTTAAGTGCTTTACATACCCAAAGCCTTGGCTTTACTAGCCAAAGATCAGACAAATAAATATTCTCGTGAGGGACTGTGGGGATGTCTTGCAACAATAGATATCAGAGTACAGGCTAACTGAACCAAAGCTAAAGTGGTCACAAATTTTCTAGAAATATGTCAATGGAAAGCTCAAGTATGTTAGAAAAATACTGTAGGAAAAGACTAACATACATACTTATGTATATTCTTAATAACATACATATTCATGGCTCTAGAACTGCTAGATTGCCTTTTCCTCAATACCAGTCTGTTTAGATCACAACAAATTGCAAAGCAAAGAAACAGAATTCAAACAGTGCACTTCCCAATGGTTTCTGTCTATCTCAGTCCTGGATGAATTCATGCCTGGCCATTTGGTTGGCACATCTAAAGGCACTTCTGCTTCTCAGGCATTTAACAAACAAGCAGCTGAACCTTTTCTTTAAGGAAATATTAATTTGATCTCTCTTTTTACCAAGGCTCCAATAATATACATAATATACATAGATAGCACAAACTGTACCTGTAACTCTAAGATCTGTCACGCTGTTGGCCATTTTAAATCCGTAAGTCATTGACTGAAAATCTTCCTAAAAAATAAAAGAAGTTGTATGTAGTGAAATACAAACAGTACTAGTTACTATTTCAACTTTGGGTTTTGGTTTTTTTTTGTTGTAGTTGTTGTGGAGTACTTTTGTTTAACTACCCTAAGTAAAGAAGTCTGGTTTTATTTTGTGCAACTGACTACACTGGCTGATTTTCCTGCCCAAATCCAGTTTGTGGTAATTATTTTCTGCATAAAACCTTAATATCAGTATTCCTTTCATATTTTCATCAAGTACCACCCTATCAAAATGTTACAAGAAATATGGATGCAAACCACTATATAATCAATTTCACATATAGTCAGTAACAAGTGACTTATCTAATCTAAGAGGAAATCAAAATTACTCTGAGCATAGAAAACCAGACTCTGATTCCACTGCTAGATGGGCATTTTAGACATAAGGCAATCATGGCTACAACGTAGAAAAATAAAAAATTAAACAGGAAGCAAATCACAAGTAAAACTGAATTCAAATGGTTAGCCACTAGACTTGCATTGCTTCTTGAGTATATTTATGTGACTCCAATATTCAAGCAAAGAACAGAAAAGAGCTATAAACACCCTCACTGAAAAAAACCTGCATTTTAAAGAGATCAAGTATAATTCTTCTGGGAGGATAAACTGCTGCTCCTATAGCATCCTCAAATCAAACATTAATATATTTCTCTAATACGCTGTTTTATTTGTGTTATCAAGCCTACATATGATGTCATGTATTTAACTACAGGAGATACTGAAACACATACCTCCTCAAAAACAGCTGCTTTGTTAACCTTTTCTCTGGCGATATCACAGATTTTTAGGATCCCTAGAGCAAAAGCCTTCATAGCAGGATCTTCTATGAAGTCTGGATTATGAATATAAAGGCAAGTGAATACCGTCTGTGCCAAGGAATGTCCTTCTAACCATGTTATCTAGGAAAAAGAAAATTAAATGTTTTACTCATGACAGTCAAGTATTCATTTTTGTATCTCCATTCTTTTTCCATTTTACTGTGCTTCAGTGAGTCATTAATGAAGCCCTTATCATGGCAACCTTTCATCTAGTAAAAATGGGCAAGAGAAGGTCTCTCAGCCTTTAGCCTTTGTCCATCTGCAGGGTAAGTTACTAAACCTTTTAACACTATCAAATTCTGGTGTTGGATAAACCTCTTTCACAAAGTTCAAGTCTAATCTCTGTGAACTGATCTCATGTCTAACATTAAGAGACCATTAGATTTATAAGCTTCCCCTACATATGAATACTGAATGAAAAATATAAGTGGCTACCAAACAGCTTGGTAATGTTCTCCATGATCCCTTCTACAACTTAGAGCTTCTTTTCAGAATCCCCTCTCTCTACTACTTTCATGCTGCTTTAAACTATATGGAAAATTTCAGTAATTTAAATAATTATTTCTTTCTTTCTTGAAACAGCCTAAAACACAGTAGGCTTTTAATTTGACCACTGTGCCTTTTTAAAAAAAAGTCAGAATTTGGGGGCAAGGAAGTAGACTAATTATGTTACACCATATCAAACATACAGTGACTTTTACTTGTCTTTTTGGGCTAAACTAATTTGAAATGATGTTTTAAAAAAACAAGTAATTTTATTGGTGTCAGTTTAAAGAGTAACTGAAAGTAATTTGCATCATCTACTGATAAAATTAGAAATATACATACAAAAAAATTCCCACAATTAACAAATATCTGATAATTTACTTATTTATTTTCTAAATGGATTTAGGTATTTTAGTTTCTCTCTTCAAAATGTCCCTGCAAGCTCAGTCAATACTGGCTGCACAGAAATGAGCGATAGAGTGATGCAAGTTACTGAGCACTCACTTTCCAACATAATCAAACAATATAAGGCAGGCAGGCAGGCAGATACCACACATTTAAAAAATACATATTATAATACCTTTTCACATTATTAAAAAATGCTATCAGTTCTCTTCCATAATAATTTCTTATAATAAAAAAATCCCCAAACTAAAATTATGCCTCTTAAAATAACCAATGCAAATAATCTAAGTAAAAATTTAAATACTAAGCACATATTTCCTGCTTGGTGAATCTTTTTTCTGGAGTTCTAGTATTTTTTTTTAACTGGTTTTAAGGATTGTATTTTGAAAGCAAAAGCATCAAACATTAAGAGCAGAGCTGTGCTTACCAAACAACAAAAACATGTATCCATTATTCCTACCAGCTCAGGTGAAGTGAGATCCTTTATTTTAATGGTGCCATCCTTTGAATACAAAGAAAGAAAAAAAACCCCAAAATTATGGAAGCCTAAAGGCAAAATACAACTTATTACTTCTACAGACAAAAAGAAAATTAAAATTTGGTTACAGCTTCAGAATATTTTTATATCACTAGCCTTAACTGATCAGTTTCATAATGTGCCTCAAATTTTGAAAAAGTCTGCTTTCCGAACATTACATTGAACACTGACCAATAAAGCTATTCAAAGAGAAAGCTAAAACAAAATTTTTGGTTTATGAGTAGTCAGTAGAAGTTTAAAACTAGTTAACTCTCAACACTTAGATCACAAAACAATATGTATAATTATAACAGAGACTGAACAAGGAACAATACACAAGACTCACTCTTTGAAGACTGCTTTTTACACTGCAGATACATGTAAAAGTTTTATTGCCTTCAAGGTCAGGACTAAGGCAATAGCAATCCTACTTATTTAATTTTACTTGCTACATGACTTAGATGGCCAATTTCTTATTCAACTATCCAAAAGGAAAAAAAAAATCAGTTTTAAGTAAACACTGAAAATATCAATTACGTTACAACTGTGTTTAACTGCAATTTGATTAAACTATATATATATATATACATACTTTTACAGATAGTGTAGGTAAAACCAGGAAAGTCACACAAACCTTAATAGCTTGCTCGAAGTTTAGAACCTTTCTATTAACTTGGTTTCCAATCATGCCAGCATCCATCTTGGGATCCATCATTTCAATGGCAGACATGGCTTCAAAAAGACCAAAACTAAAAACACCAATACAAAATTGTTCTGAATGTATTTTATACACAAGACTTTTCACAAACCAATGTAAAAGAACACATGATAACAAACTGAGTATACTGTATTCTGACTACAGACAATAAGGTATGGTATGTAAACATTACTACTGATCTTCAGAGATCAGAGGTTTTGGGAATTTGAGTATCTCTCAGTAAGTAATTAAGAAAGTATACACCTAAAAGGAAAATAAAACTGTTAGCCTTTTATTAAAGCTGAGCCAAATATCCTGTTATGAAATCTATGTGCACTGGTTTCTACACACCTCGTAATGACATAACATCTTTTTAAATATCACATAACATAACAAACTAGTATTAATGGAATAAGATGTTCTTTATTATGCTACATCCAAAACACCAAGCAAGATATGTCCTCCACAAACTAATGACAATATACATGACACAGACTGACAACAATATACATTGAATACACCAACTTTGTTTAAAACAGGAATGTTAAAAAAACTGTAACAAAAATAAATAAATAAACCAGCATGTGACAATGGATCACTTTTAGTCAGGACAGCAAAGCCTGCAGGAGAACACCATCATAAGAAGTTTGTTCTACAGAGGAAAAAACATAACGCTTCACCTTTGATATATATGATATTGTGGCATTAAGGCCTAGTTTTCTGTGTGAAAGAAATGCAGGCCAATTTCGTGTGCTCCATGAGAAAAGTTGAGATGCTTACCACCAAGAAATGTTTATGTTATCTCTGAATGGGATTTGCAAAGCTGTCCTGTCACGTGGCTGAAGGATGGAGTCTTATGAAGACAAGACAATCCCATTTTGGCTAAAACCAATGAGGCAAGACCAAAATAAGAAAACATAAAGCTTCAAAAAAGATTTTGAAGGCCATGGTGTCCTACTTGGGACCTTTGCCTGACACCCCTCATTATGCTAATGAGCCAAACAGAGTACAGGCTACGTATATATGACTGTGTTACTCAAGTCTTCACCCACATCATGTTAAATGTAACCTAGAAGGTAGGGACAGCTAGAGATAGGATATAAATGATGCCTAAAGATTCAAGTGTATTTTGTAGATTTTTAGGACTTTCAGGATTATGTGAAACTTTCTGGATTGTTTCCATATTAGAAGCCACTAGGCACATTACTGGGTACTATCTTGGACTTTCCCATGCCTTGCCAAGGACATGATGTTTTGAAGAAGCCACCTGCAGTTTTTGAAGAGAAAACAGAAGAAGAGGACCAAACCCCACACGGGCCCTCTCCAAGGAGCAGAGCTGAAGATCACAGGGGGGTGGGCTATTGGAAAACCCAGTGCCAGGCTTGGCTATAGATATCTATATATTAATTACTAATAAAACATACAAAAAGGTGTAATCTCTTGGTGCAGGGGCACATGTACAGACTCTGGATGGTGTGGAAGCTTCCAATTAAAGGTAACTCAATCTTTTTCCATTAATTTTGTGCAGAGTGTCTATTTTCCAGAAAATTAGGCATCATAAAAACCCATGTGAGGAATTTCCTGTTTGGGGGGAGACAGACTGAAGACCTTAGGATTTAGCTGTCACAGAGGACAACTGATAGGCCAACCCTTCTCCTCCAACCACCAGGAAGAGGCACTGTCTTGGTACGAATTGCACATATCCATATACAGCCTAACATCTTTGCTAGCATTTCTCTACCATATTTTAGTGTTATTTTAAAGACTTCTTACTTTCCCAACTTTGTTGGATGCTTCTATGGGTATATAATTATTAGCCTGAGCTCAAATTCCTTACAGTTACTCAACTTATTACCGCAATCCTGAATCTGTTAACTGTCACTATAAAAAAATCAAACTGATCATTAATTTAACTTATCCAGACTGTTTCAGAGAGAAAGACCATATTGGGCACCATTAGGCACTTTTTTGCTTATGAGTTTCAGTAAAGGCCTGAAACATGGGGAGAGGTGGACAGGCAGACTGCCAGGTCAGGGTGTTGCCTGTTAACATGACAGATACTCATAAGGACTGCTGCACAAGCCTTTATTATATAAAAAAGGTTGCTGCAGGTGGTACATTCTAATTTGAAAAACGTATTTCTCTGAAATGTTCTTACATATAGAATTATACCTCAAAAATGTGCTTTGATTCCACTGAGTAATTATTTGGTGACATCGCTGCACATATTTTTAAGCAGGTTTGCATTTAATAGCGTACTTCTGCTTTCTGAGCTGTTAAGTCATAAATAAGCATGTTTTCTTTATGCAAGTGAACAGACATGGGTGGCTAACCAATTTACTTTTATCTTTAAAATAGTTTAATGTCACACATTTTTTAATTAGTTCAGCAAGATTTTAGCACTGCTTTTAAAATACATTTTTTCTTAATCAGTAGAGCTCTCAGTTTCCATTTTAGCATGTCATTTTAGAGCTACGTTAAAGCACATGGATTGTTTATCCTAAATTTGCGACACTGAGGCAACAAAATGTAAAACCTTGAAGTCCTTCTGGCATTTTTTTTATAAAAGTCAGTCCACACAAAATAGTGCAGTAGGTTCATAGTGTCAACATCACTGATAAAATGTGCTATAAACTTCTAAACTACACTGAAAATGTAATGTTATTCTGGTACCATGAGAAATACTCAGCAATCACAGTGGTGCATCATATAAGTTTAGTTGATACTGCATGACTTGTTTACTACTAAACATCAATGTATTTGCACTAATCCTATCTAAACCCCAGAACTGTACCACAGGCATACTTACAGCTTGTCATGAAGCAGTTCTCCTAACTTCAGTTCTACAAAGGAACAGAACAGGATAAATAATTACTACTACCTCTCTAGCACAACTTTTCCAGCATAGTCTTTGTCACTCACCCAACTGCCTTATGCTAAGGGAGAACAAGGTGTGAGAAGCAGATCACACATTTCAACTCCACCTTCATTTGCTTTTACTTACAAAGCACTTTCAAGATGGAAAGGTAAAAAACTCCAGTAGTTCATAGTCTTTCCTCATTCCTCCTTGTTATTCCAACAGTTAAAGGAGTTTTAGAATTTCCAAACAGCAGCATCTGAACAGCCAGGAACACAGAACAGCAATTTTCTATGCTCCTTTCTTTATGCAGGCGTGTAATCTTCCAGGGAGTTTACTGAAAGGCTTGCTTTTCCTCATTACTTTTAATGCAGATGCAACCTTTATATGTATTTGATGAGTACATAAACAGTGTATCACTAATGTACATGAATTATTTGAGGGCACAAGGAAATTGGGATTATCAATATTCTCTAATCATCAAATTGCTGAAAAAAGTCACTGTCACAGCAAACAAGCACTAATAACCAATAAAGGCACTGTTTAAATAGAAGCAACTCCTTCCCTGTGACTGAGATGGATTGCATCTCCTCAAAAGCTCAGTCTTGTTTGGAAGGTTAAACATGATGCACTGGCCAATTAAATTAATAAATCACTGGATGCTGAAGATCCAAAAACGTACAGGAAAAAAACAGAGCATTCATTCCGCATGGGTGAATGAAGTTTTCATTTTGCAGAAGAGATAGGAAGAAATCTGTGCACATCAAAAAAACAGGTGTGAAAACATGCAAGATGAAAAAATAACATTTAAAAAATGTATTTATGAAGTCTGGAAGAAGAAGCTAAGTGAGGTTCCTCCAATATTTCCAGAGTCACAGTTACTTTAAACACAGATGCCATGGGTTGAGGCTAGGCTGGCCACAAAATGAATGACAGATGCTCTCTATTTAAACTCCATTTCCTTCCCAGAAGGGGAAAGCAAAGGCAGTAAGGGAGAGAAAGACTTATGGGTTGGAAAAAAACCCTGAAAAAGCTTTTTTTTTTCCAAAGTAATAAAATATATATGGATACATGAAAAACAAACACTGAACTCCCCTGATGACCACCACCATCACCACTGATGCTGCATGGTAGGCACAGGGGAAGTCCTAGACTGGACTCTGCAGCAAACAGGAACCTGGATTCAGGAACCCATGGACCAGGATGAATGGCAAAAAAATGGACAGAGTCCTCCTTGGACACCAGTCATGCAAGAAGAGAGCTTGACCCTCATGATGCCTCAGCTTTACACTGAATATGACGTATAAGGAATGGTACACTTCGTTGGTCAGTTTGGGTCACCTGTCCTGTCTGCTCCTCACTGCAAGTACCGTTTTTTCACTTACTTACAACACTTACTTTCTGCATCACAAGATTTAGCACACAAGATTTAGCAGTGACCTTGGTTTCTATAGAAGCAAGTACAAGCAAGAGCCTTCCTGCATACAAGTTCTTAGTAGTAACTATAACCAATTATCCCTTATCACTTAAAGGAGACTTAGCTGAAAAGAGAACAGGGAAATCAGTTCTGCTCTAATTCAAACCAGGACAACAGTGAAACACAGAGTCAATATAGTACATTCACTTGAAGCTTGAACCAGGGTCAAACACAAGCAGTACAACTTACCTCTACAAGCTTCTTCAAAATCCTGGGTTATATCTATCCAGCTTGTATTACTCTTTCCCATCTTGTCAGGCATACTCAGTTCCCACCCTGAATCATCATCTTCTATCGAAGCTTTCATAACCATGATGCTTGCACCTCTAAACCTGTTACAGAGACACCGCACATAATGCACAAATTAAAGAAAGTGCTTCACTGGAGTTTTTTTGTTTTCACAAATCAGGTGATAAAGCAAGACTACCTAACCTAGTTTAATTTAAACAGTTACCATTGCACAAAACCAGCCCAAAAATCTTACAATCTTTTTAAAAAGTAAATGTTTTCTTATTTACCATTTACTCTACAATGAGTTTGAGGGCTACAAAACCTGAAAAACTGACATTAAAACTTCAGCACTACACAGCCATAATGAAGTGTGCTGTCAAATCGGAAATGAGAAACAACATCAAGAAAACATCTCTTACAACAGATGTTGATATCACAATTTTTTTGTGTTGTTGACACTGTTAAAAGTACACAACCTCCCACTGCTCTGTGAACAGAATTAAAGAAGGAACTGTAAAACTTAGACACACAAGTCTTTTATTCATATGAAGCGTATCCAAATTTGTGAAAACAGACATATTTCCTCTGTCTTCAGAAGAATGTCATACGAAGATTACCACAGCGATGTTCAGCAACTTCAGACTGAAACACAATTTTTAAACTTCACCAACTAGGTATTTTGAAATGGTTTTGCAACCTCATGATACATGGGGCACCCCTTAAGTATTTTATATTTTGACAGTCAACCTGCCTTTGAGACATTAGCAATAATTAATTTCCCCCTATCTAGCCGAGTATCTTGCAACAGACAGCTACAAGTCCGGCAAACTCTGAACAGCTTAATCAAAGGTGCCAGGGAAGCTTTAAACAAAGGGCCCCATGATATGAGACCTCCCAGGCATCGACAATTAACAAAAATAAAGGGGGTGAGAAGGAACAAATGGATTTTGAAAACTAGTCCCGAGTCCCCTCGGTACGTCACCAGTTCTCAAGCAACGGTAGGAGCTGCCAGATTCCGCGAAGTGGGATGAAGAAATACGTGGGAAACTCATTAAAATAAATACAAATCAAGCCTGAATTTCAGACATTAATGCCAGCACAGCCGCACATTGTCGAGCTCTCCTCTTCCCGCAGGTCACTCGTTCCCAAACTCAGGGCTGTCTGGGCCCCTCCTCGCTAGGCCAGCAGCCCGTCTTAACCCCCTCGGAGCACAGCCAGCGTCAGCCTGCAGACAGGCCGCGCGGCTACTCCGCCTCACCACACAGGAAGGGCGACAGCGGCGCCTGCCCTCCCACCCACCGCAGCGAGACACTTGCGCTGCGGCCGGCAGCTCGCCTGCCGCCAAGAACTCTTACCCTCCTCCCCTCTCTCTCCTTCCTTCCTTCTTTCCTTCCTCACCTCCCTCCCTCTTCAGGGCTGGCTCTGCCTGGCGTCCCCGGCGAGAGGCAGTCGCGCTGTCCACGGCGGCGGCACGTAGTCCCCCTCACCCGCCGCGTCCTGCGCCGCCAGCCGGCTCCCTCCGGCCCTCCAAGCCGAGCACGGACACCGCCACCGCTGCCGCAAACCCGGCCCCAGGGTCCTGGATGAGGCCCAGACACACGCCACAGAGCCCTTCCCCGCTCCTCTGCAGTGCACATGCGCTTGCCAGGGCCACTTGCGCGTCGGGGGGCGGGGAGAGAGGCGGTACGCAGCACGAGAAAGACAGGTGGCCGTAGCTGGGGCTGCGTCAGCGTCGGAGTTTTGGTGCGTTGTGGTCAGTGTCTTGGGCTAGTCTCCGCCGAGCACCCTCATTCTGTGGTAGAGGTGGAAGGGGAGCGCCGGGGGGGAGTGGTGGGAGTGTCACTCGTGCCACTTCGCTATCAGGGGCCCGAGTACGCTTGTCTTGAACTGGGAGGAAGAAGGCCGAGAAGAGGCCTGAACCTTAGTGGGGTGTGGAGGCCGCAGCGCCAGGGGCAGGTGGATGTCCACGAGCCATTGCTAAGCAGTGGCCTGGCCCCATTTCTGCAGGCATCTGTGGTGTCCACTCTTTGGTGTCTTCAGCCAGCTGGTCGCACCTTGCTGCAAATCAGAGTGTGGTGAAGGTGCAGTGATGACTGCTGGGTTTGTCGGGTTGTGGGCTGAGCACGCAATGAGGCGCAGTAATGTGGGTCATACTGGCAATTTGCTGAATTTGAACTGCCAGCCTGAAAGCAGACAAGGTCATGTTACTGTTTCTCTGCAGACTTTACTCAGATGTGCTGATAATCTGTTCTGTAAGGGACAAAACAGCTGATGTATGGCTAGCCTTCACGAACAAAGATCCAGGGAGGGCTCCATCCATGCTCCTCATCAGCGCCTTTTCCAGGCGCGCTGATAAAAAGAGGATAGCGGATAGCACCCTCGAGCCTGCGCAATGGATTTTTTTAGGTGAGACACAGCATGCGCAGAGCTGGACCCACCCTTTAGTCCCAAGGTTCATCCACCAGGGCTTAGCAAGTTTGGATGCTGGCAGCAGAGTCCTTAGGACGTAGGTTTTATTAGAGTGTCCTTCTCTTAGATGGAAGGCCTTACAGGGCTAAACGAGCTCCATCTGCCTGGCTTTGGAATCAGAGTTGAGTTGTCCTTCCCCTAGGATGACTGCCAGAAGGCTAATGAGCACATCCTACCCATACAAGGATTATAGGAACATGGGTATTACTCCCCACACTTTACCATGGGCAATGAGTTTAATGCTCCCTCTGCTGTTGGCACAGTTATGGCACCAGGGGCCACAGGAGACCCCAAGTGATTTTCAGACTGTGCCTGAGCTGATGTAAGATGTTGTCTACGTTTAGCCTATATGGGCTAAACTATAGTAGCTGCTTTATCACCTGAAGACCCCTGTCCAGCAGAGGAGAAGGCCAATGGGTTGAAATTAAAATGGATTTGAATGAAACAGCCAAACTTACACCAATGCCAGTATAAAGTATACAGTGCTAATTTAGCCCAGCAAAGGTACAGCAGTGACAATAAGTGGGAAGGTGGTCCTTTGTAGGAGGAAGAGGAGCACAGTCAGGAGAAAGAAGAGCAGAAGCCCAAGCAGGAAGTCCCCTATGGAAACTTCCTCCTTTATGCTGAGCGTGATGTTTATGGTATGGGTTACACTTGGGAGCCAGCTCAGGCCAGCTGTGCTGGCTGACTCAAAACTGCTAATGGCTGGCTTGTGATTCTGTCCCAGCAAAAATGTTTAAGGCAACTACATTTTTAGAACCACTTACAGTGGATTTGATCTTTACTAATTTTTTTCAAAGTGCACAAACTGAATGCCTCCAGCATTTCTGGGAAAGATCACTCATGTAAAAGACAGCAGCTAATATAGTTTACTAATTGAATAGAGGCTACCTTAAGTAGATTTTGCCTCCAAGGCTATGAGGAGATAGTAAAGATTTTGGAATGAAAGTGCCAATTTTACCCATCAGCTTTTCTATTCAGTGTGCTTTAAGTACAGAGCATTTGTACTTGGAGGAAAGGAAGAGGAGAAAACTCACTGTGAGCTCCTGTTAAACCAATGACGCCACCTATTTTACCTGAAAGAATTGGTTTTAGTTCAGTGGATGTTGAATTATCTGGTGGTTCACAGCTGCATTGTCATTAATTCCTGGGCTGATATGCAACTCCACATAATAGATATAATGATCTTAACGTTATGGTAGCAAAGAGCAGGTCATTATTGTTGAACCTGATGGTAGTTTAAACATCTATAAATGAAAACTGGTTGTATCTGCTTTAAAACAGAAAGCAGTGATACCTGGACCAGCACTCTGCTCTGTAGAAAGACTGTTGGTTTTCTGAGGAATTCTATTTTTAATTTCAAGAGGGAAGGACAGTAGCCCCTATGATAATCTCTGATTTAACTAGGAAATTAACAAAAAAACCCAAGAATTCTGTAAAAATTAGTTTCTGAAAAGATAGTATGTTTGAAGCTTGTCATAGATGCTTCTGTGCGGGTTGAATGGTAGCAATTATGAGCTGGCTTTGTGAAGTGAATGTGGCAATCTCAGCCCAGTTCTCAGTAGAGGAATAGATGAATCTTAACTAACTGTAAGCAGTTGTCACTTCTCGTGGAAAAACACAAGGCATCAAAAATGAGCAGCAGGTTGGTTGTGTGTGTAATGACTGTAGCTGAGATGCATTGTTTTGAGAACATCAAAGCACTTTAACCTGGTATGATACAATGAAGTGCATTGATAAAACACTGAGAAGGATTGGTCTGACTTCTGTTACATGTGATACTTGCATGGGAACATCCAGAGAAACAAAATTGCTTTTTACTTATGTTTAGGTTACACACAATTATCTGGGGGGTGGATAGATTACAAAAGTTACTAGTATTTAAAATGTCTTGGTGTTTAATAAAAAGTATGCCTCTTTTTCTTAGTCAAGCAATATGTGTAGGATCCACAAGGTAGTCCTTAAGGTTAAGCAAAACAGAATAGAAAAGCAACCTTAGTGCCTATGTCCAGAACATGTGTGCTTCCTTCTTGGTGAAGTGGGAGTAGATTAAATGTAAAAATTAATACTGTCCTGGTTTGAATTAGAACAGAACTAATCCTGTTTAGTGATCTTACTTCTCATCTATGTCTCTTCTAAATGATGGCACACTGTGAAGTTAATGGCATATTTTTGCAGACAGGTCTGCTTCTAGTAGTGATAACACTTGATATTTATAGTTGCTATGGTTGGATTGCAGAAATGCTCTTGCTTGTAGTTTGCTCCTTTAGAAACCAACGTCATTGCTAAATCTTGTGTACCACACTGGGGGTGCAGAAAGTGAAAGTGTTTCAAGTAAGTTAAAAAGTACTTGCAGGGATGAGCAGACAGGACAGATGACCCTAAGCTGACCAACTAGGTATTTCATTCCATATACATCACATTCAGTATAAAGCCGAGGGATCACGAGGGTCAAGCTCTCTTCTTGCATGAGTGGTGTCCAAAGAAGACTCTCAATTTGTTTGCTTTTGATCCTAATACATGCATTCCTGAATCCAAGTTCCAGAATCCAACTCTTGAGTCCAGTTCCTGTTTGCTTCAGAGTCCAGTCTGGGACTTCCCTAGAGCCTGCTCACAGCATGATTGCAATCAGGGGGCTTCAATTCATTATTGCTTATTGTATTGGGTTTGGCTGAGATGGAGTTAATGTCCCCATGCAGTTTTCAGAAACGCTGTGCCTCAGATTGAAGATAACATGTGATGTTGTGACTGCTACAAGGCTGGCATAGCACCAAGGTGATGGGGTGGACAAGATTCTGGGAGGGGACGTAATCAAGACAGCTGACCCAAACTGACCAAAGGGCTATTCCATACCATATGACATCAGCTCAGGGATAAAGGGCAGAGGGGGGGAAGGAAGGGGGCAGGAAGAAGACATCTGCCCCCCAACTACACGTTCCGGAGCCCTGCTTCCCGGGAAAGGGCCAGACATCACCTATTATGGGAAGTAGAGACTAAAGCTCAATTTTGCTTTGCTTTGCTTTGCTT
>VWZO01017138.1:0-24622 GCA_013396975.1 Bucco capensis
CTTGTGAGGCCTCAGCTGGAATACTGTGTTCTGTTCTGGTCCCCTCATTATAGGAAGGATGTTGAGATGCTGGAGCATGTCCAGAGGAAAGCTACCAAGCTTGTGAGGGGTTTAGAGGACAAGCCATATGAGGAGAGGCTGAGGGAGCTGGGCATGTTTAGTTTAGAGAAGAGGAGGCTGAGGGGGGACCTCATTGCCCTCTGCAACTACCTGAAAGGAGGTTGTAGAGAGGTGGGTGTTGTCCTCTTCTCCTTAGTAACTAATGACAGAACCAGAGAGAATGGTTTGAAGTTGAGACAGGGTGGGGTTGGATTGGATATTAGGAAGAAATTCTTTACAGCAAGAGTAAGGAACAGCTAAGGATTTTGTGTTTGTCTACTTTGGAGAAAAAGAAGGCTGAAGAGTGGTCTCATTGCTCCCTACAGCTTTCTGAGGAGGGGAAGCGGAAGTGTTGATCTCCCTGGTATCCAGTGATAGAACACATAGGAATGGTTCAAAGCTGTGCCGGGGGAGGTTCAGACTGGACATCAGGAAACATTCCTTAGCTGAGAGGGTGGTCAAACACTGAAACAGGCTTCCTAGAGAGGTGGTCAATGCCTCAAACCTATCAGTGTTAAGAGGCATTTGGAGAACGCCCTTAAGAACATACTTTAAATTTTGCACTGGTAAGGGAGTTGGACTATATTACTGTTATATGTCCCTTCTAACCGATACATTCTATTATATCTCTGATGCCTTGGCAAGAGTTATTGCCTTACGTATTTTTCAAGAAGGCATTTGAGTCTTTGTGGGATATTCTGCCATACAAACATATTGTGTGATCCATATCCCATGAAATGCTGTTGGCCAGTGGCCAAAAGACAGCATAATATAATTACAAAAAAGAAAAAAAAACAACAAACAAAACCAAAACACAAGGAACATCCCCTCCAAAATAAGAAAAAAATGTATTATACTACTATAAAAGTTAACATAATGCATTAAAAGTATCTGGTAAAATTTAAGCCTGATTTCCACTGAAACTGCTTGGATTTTAGCCCAAAAGCCTAAAAGAGCTGGAGTTGGCTTATCGTGTATGTTTTTCAACATATGGTGGATAGCTGAATAAAAATTTTTAAACACAACTTAGGCAAGAAACTTTCAATTTAACTTTTGGTCAGCCCCGAATCGACCAGGCAATTGCACTAGATGATCACTGTAGGTACTTCCAATTGAAACAGTTCTATTCTGTTATATTTCAAGCCCATACTTTATCAACTTATCTATTAAGATGTGATGGAAGATGGTGTCAAAGCTGTTGCTAACACTGACATAAAGAACCTCTGCTCTCCTTCCAACCACCGAGCCAGTCATCTCATAATAGAATGCTATCAGGTAGATTAGGCTTGATTTAACTTTTGTAAATCAGTGATAACTACTCCTGATCCTTTCTTGTCCTCAATGTGTTTGGAAATGATTTCCAGGAGGATTTAGTCCACAATTTTTCCAGGGACTGGGGTGAGGTTGACTGGTCTGTATTTCCACAGAACTTCTTTCCTTCCATTCTTGATAATAGCAGAGGCATTTCCTTCCTTCAAGTCCTCAGGAACATCCTGAAATCCTCAAGGCCTTTCAAAGATAACTGAGAATGGCTTTGCAATCACCCAGTTCCCACAGTGCTCATGGATGCACCTTGTTAGATCCCAGTGACTTTTGTATGTCCAGCTTGTACAAATGTTCCTTAACCTGATTCTCTTCCACCAAAGTTAGGACTTCCTTGTTTAAGATATCCCCACTGGTCTCAGGCATCTAGGATTGAAACAGGTCTTACCAGTGAAGACAGAGGTGAAGAAAGCATTCAGTACCTCAGCCTTTTCTAGGATCTTGACACCAGTTCTCACCCCATTTTTCCTTTTTGCTGCTGCTGCTCCTGTTGATACACCTGCATATTCCTATTTCATTGGTTGGAAAATGAAGATGTACTAAAACATGTACTCAACGTCACAGAGAAAACTGGAATTTGTGAGTTCTTGTGATTCCAAGAGTTGTTCTTGGGGCTCATTAGACAACACTGATGTTTCTCTGAATAATTAATGTGTATAATCAATCAAAACAAAAAGGTCATAAACAAAGAAATGGCTTTTATCTCCTTAGTATCAGCAGAGCCTGTTCAAATGAAATGACAAACATCAAAGAGAACAAAATCAATCTGAATTAAATCTTTTCTGCAACTCAAAAGACTTTATTTTCCTATCTTTTCACCTCTTAAAGCAGACTTGGCCAGATTCACAGACTAAAATGAAGATAGATGCTCTCTTCAAAGTAGTTTACTTTTTCCATGCACTTTTGTCCTTTTAGTCTTGCTTGGACTGGAAATCAAAATGTTGAATGTTGTAAGAAAGATTCTTAGTAAGTACATTTTGTGTGCTAAATCTATTTGCCAAAATAGAAACCAGCCGCTGTGGGTGGTGATCTTTTAAAGTAGAAAGGGAAAAGGTCACTTAAGGCTATATTCTCTAAGGTGTTATGTGGCTGAGCACATGCTCTAAAGCTTTGTAGTGTAAGTGACACTTTGCTTAGCACCTTGCAGAGTTAGAAAGGCAATAATAACAATTTACTGACGTCATCATTTGAGAATTAACTGAGAATTAAAACTCCATGTAGCTGGGATTCTTTCAAGTACATGAATTCATTGCAAAGTGCTTCAAGCACTTGTTTTTCATGTTTAAAATATGCTTGAGAATTCTGGCAGCTCACTGTAGAACAGGATTCAGGAGCTTCAGTTATGATTATAACATTTCCACTTACACACTATTATCTGGGTCATTGGTGCCAAAGCGTTGTGTTTTCAATAGGTCTGAATTTTGCTTTCCCCAAAATATCATGTTTTGTCCATTCAAAGTCTGGGAGACTATATTCCATTTAAAGAGTTTTGCTGTGCAGTTTTTTTTCTGAAATAGTAGGGTTTATTTATTTATATAGCCCTACATTACTTCTGGCAAAATAATATTCATGTAACAGACTAATATACACCTTACTAGCATATTAGCAGCATATTCACAGGTAAACACCTAGATTTCAAATATAATATTTCATATAGCATATGACAATATGTCATACTTTCTCACCTGTATCTTTCTTATGGACAGAAAATACAAAGTAGCCCTACAACTAATTAAATATCATAGTAGTTGATTATCTCTAATTAATAATAATGAGGAGTGAATGATACCTCTAAAGCCTTGGATGCTCTGAAGGTAGTCTGAAATTTTTCATATCACTACAATTGTCTCCAAGTACTTTTCCTTATTTTGAATAAAAAATGTCATACTTACATTTGCTTTCTGACGTATTTAATATCCATTTATTATGTTTTTAAGTAATACAGAAAGAAGATAGGTCATTTCTTCTAATCTATGTAGGCTACAAAGACTCTTAATGCACTCTTTCAAAATGAGTATTTGCAATATCCACATTCTGTTTAAAAGCATTGAACAGGATGCAGCCAAGCCAGTTATGATGTGGCTGTCTCAGCCACATTACAGCAGTTTGAAAGACGCTTTAATTTATGTCAACTGATGTAGCCTTTGAGCAGTCATGTGTTTTCTGCAGTACAAACTCTCTGATCACATTTTTATTGCCCTTTGGTTCAGTGTTTTGTTTCACTGGGCTTCTAAGGAAGGAGGTAAAGGAGACTGTTCTTTACACTTTCTATTGCCAGGTATAGTGTTCTTCCCCTTAACAACCACTCATCCCTAGTCAGGACATCAGAAAAACAGCAGCAAGAAAAAGCTGCTATTTGTATATAGGTCACACATTGCAGGAGCAGAGCTAGGAAGCAGTGAATCTGCCTTAAAATTCTAAAAAAAACCCTTATACAAACAACAACAAAAAAAGACCAACTGAAAAGTAGGTTAACTAGAGATCAGACCCTCAACAGCAGAGGAAAGAGAGACTGAGAGAAAACTTTTTCATACCCCCTTTTTTAACCGTTACCTGCAATGCTATGTACATTTAGGGCACGTTTCAGTTTCATCAAGTTTGCATCTCAGTGTGAAATGCTAGCAGTTTCATAAATTTTCTAATGCTTACACCAACACATTAGCCCATAAATCCTATATGTAACTCAGGAATCTGGGGCATAGTTTGACCTAATACAATTAATATATGTAATGAAACATGTTTTCTTGATTTTTCAAAGCAAGTTCCTCTTTGTTTATGATTTTCTTTCATTGGTCTTTCAAGGAAAAAACTGAAGGAGACAATTTCTTTTACCCACTGATGCTGTTGGAATTTTAGTTGGTTTACTCACATGCCAGTGATGATAAATGCTACTTGATAACCCTGTTCTTACATTTGCAATTTGGAATTATGTTTAACATTTTTTATTGTCTGCAAATTGAAGTAGACATTTATTGAAAACTAGAAAAGATTTATGAGAAATTAGAATATTTTATTTATTGATTTTAGAATAAGTAAGATATATTAAACCAATATTGGAGGTACTTTTCTCAGGAATTCCATAAGAATGAGAGTAAGATAAAGAAATTGGTTATGGGTTTTAGTTTGGTTTGTTGTGGGTTTTTTTTTTAATAAATGAAGACATTTTTGTAAGAGTGTATTACGGAGTATAAAAATGTGTTCAGACTCAGATATTCACATATCAAAAGAAGAAAAACAAAACCCAAGCTAATTAAAGTGTCTTAAATTTTAAAGATACATAAAATGCACTTCCTAATTAATTTTACTTCTGATTATTAGCTGTTCTGTGGTTCCAATATAGAGCAAGGATGCATGTACAAAAGATTATTTTTTGTTCCAGAAATATAAGATACTAAAAAGACATAATTAAGAAAGCTGATAGAGTCACAAGATTTGGCTACAACACAGAAATATCCTGCACAAAATTCTGCCATTTGTTGGAAAGCCAGAGAAATATATCTTTATTTTAAGAATGTGGACCAGAAATGGAGCAACAGTCGAGGAACTCCTAAAAGGCAATGCAAAAATTTTCTAAAAGGTTAACTCAACTTTAGGAATTGGCTGTGCTGGTTACTTTGGTTTTGTCACTTTTCAGAGATGCAGTAAGGAAGGGCAAACAGTACTTAATTTTTAATTCAGAACATCAGTTTGCTAGTGAACTTACTCTGAGTTTCGAACTTCCACACAGTACAGGATATCTCTGATACACCATAGTAGCACAAGTCTAAGGAAAAATAAATGCATATTTTCCTCTACTACCAGAGAAGCCTATGTTAGTAGCTTTCTGCGGGAATAAAAATTAAGACTGGGGGCTTTGCATACACAAAATAAGATCTTTTTCATGACTTTTTACAGAATGGATGCAATTTGTATGTGAACCAGTTGCCTTTTGTCTGAGGCAGGGTCTAGAAGCATTACAGTCTCAATTTCATAAGCTACTGGACTTTTCCTTGGAAGTTGCATGTCTACAGTGTACATAGCCTTTTCCAGATATACATGAATTTATTCTGCTTGAATTCAGTGACTGCAGGGCAAAAGTTGTTTCCCATCCAGAAGCAGTATAACTATTAAGATGACAGTATGCTCACACTAAAACACTTTGCTGAGAGTCTGGACTTACCAACGTTAACAGAATACTGTGCTAAAATGGTCAACTTTTGCATCCATGAAATCTTTACATTTCTCTGGTACTGAACTGTTTAGCCACAGTATTACTTACTCTCGCTTACCTAAATCATTTTTAATACACATTGTTTCAGACTACTTCCCAAACTTGAATAAACTCATTTTCATACTCTCCTATAAGGTAAACCAATGATATATGACCAAAGTCATGTACTGTGGTGCAGCTATATTCAAACTCAGCTGTGTCCAAACAAGCTTTTGAACTAAAAGCAGTGAGCTGCCTCTGTTCAACTTTAAGCTTGACTGAATTAGTCATGGCTATTACTTCTCAAATGCAGCTATACTGCATATGAGACCCAGGCATATATTACAGTACGGTTTTGTACTGAGTCACATAGACATTAAAACTCTATCAGCCCTTGACAGAACTCCTTTATTTGTGCTCTGTTAACACTATGGAGCTGCCCCAAGACACACATCTATGAAAGGAAATTAAGCACAGAAACATGCGGTATTGTCACAACTAATCTCTAGACATTGTTGAAGGGATAAAAATGAAACAAAAGCTATATACCTACAGTAAGCATGTGTAAGGGGCATTGATAGTGGCATGCTTCAGTATGAACAGGAAAAGAATATCATATTCCTAAATAAAATTAATAACAAAATGAAGGCATCTTACTTAAGTGCTCCTTAGGCCAGAAGCATTTGGGATGAGTTATGAAGTTGATGGAGAAGGAAAAAAGTATTGAACTCCTGAACTCAGATTTCTTCCCCCAGGAGCAAAAGTCATGACATTTTTACTGTTAATTTTAGACTGTCTTCACTGAGTTAGACCAAAAGATGTCAGTGAAGAATCCCAAATGTCAGTACTATTACAAAATAAATTATCTACTCCTTTGTTCTCTCAGTTTCTGAAAGCTGACTCCAAAATTGAAGCCACAAGCTGAGTATTTTATTCTTGCACACACAAAATGGATACATGGTGTTTGCACTTTGGCTGTTTCCTACTTGTAGAAAAACTAGTTGCTTTATTGCTTGTTAGTCAGCTCAGTCAATATCAGTGGCAGTATGAGGAAAAAAAAATTAGAAAGAGAAACAAGTGCCTTGCTTTGCTCTTCCCTCTGGATGGAGTTCATATGCTCACATTGGAACTCAAGCCCTGGAATTTCATCTAAACTTCCCATGCTGCTGAGAATTAACACCTGTTGTTTGGCTTACACATTGCAGTAGCTGTATCAATAAACTAATGAATATATTATTTCATTCACTTTTATGTACAAAAAATTAACTTTCATATGTTGAATATTACAGAGTCAGAGATGATACATTTTTCACTTATTACTGAATCTCACAATTACTGATACCCAAATTTTACTAACAGATGTAATTATTGATAGCATTATTTCATACAGACTTTGCTATATTATTCTAACTTCCAAACATGTAGAAACCCAGAGAAATTTCAAAGCTAAAAAAAACCAAGTAAGGTTGTCCCAGTTTTGTTAAGTACATGGCCTTATAACAAAGTGATCGAATAACTATATATCATGATTTTGGTGTCATATTAACTATGAAAGCACAGATTCTTACTTGGTATGGATAAACAGAGATATATGTGCATGAATTCAAGACCAGCACAATGGAAGCAGATTCCCTAAACTTCTCCCCAAAATTCATCACAGCTACCTGATAAACAGGACAGCTTGAGCAACCAGGACTCAGTGTTCACTAACTGTAATAAAAATTTCAAAGTATGGATGATCTTTGTGTCTGACAAGAAGAATTAATTCTATGGTATATCTTATACTTTTACTGTCTTCTCAGACACTTTGTAAAGCATGCTAAACAAATTTGTATTCTGCCTCACACTGAAATGTTAAATTCCAGGCAACTGGAGTTATAAGAAAACTGTAGTATTCTAAGACTGCAATAAATACATAAGAATAAATCCAATTATCTTCATCACATTTACATCCATATACTATTGGTATTTTTAAAAACTTCATATTTACCTTTTCATAATTTTGAAATCAGATCCAAAGAATCCAAAGATCTCTTGATTTTCTAACTGTAAGAGGGCTTTTTAATGAATTTTTTTTCAAGAGCAGCTTCTTTTTTTTAATTATGTTTCACACAGAATCACAGATTGGTAGGGGTCGGAACAGCCCTCTGGGTGAACACCCCTGTTAAAGCAGATTTCCCTAGAGCAGGCTGGACAGGAAGTTATCCAAGTGGGGTTTGAATATCTCCAATGACAGAGACTCCACAACCTCTCTGGGCAGCCTGTCCAGTGCTCTGTGACCCTCAAAGCAACAAAATTTTCCTGATATTCAGATGGAAGTTCCAGTGTTCCAGTTCGTGCCCATCACCTTCTGTCCTGTCACAGGGCATCGCTGAGAAGAGTCTCACCCCATTCTCTTGGAACCTGCTCTTTAGGTATTTATAAGCACTGACAAAATCTCCCCTCAGTCTTCTCTTCTCCAGGCAAAATAGACCTAGCTTTCTCAGCCTTTCCTTTTATGAGAGATATTCTAGTCACCTCATCATCTTTGTACCCTTCCTTTGTACTCTTTCCAGTAGTTCCCTGTCTCTCTTGAACTGAAGAGCCCAGAACTGGACATAATATCCAGATGCAGCCTCACAAGGGCAGAGTAGAGGGGGAGGAAAAGCTTCCTTGACCTCCTAATCACATTCTTCTTAATGCACCCCAGGATATCATCAGCCTTCTTGGTCACAAGAGGGTTAACTTGTTATCCATCAGGACTTCCACATCCTTCTCCACAGAGCTGCTTTTCAGCAGGTCAACTCCTAAACTGTACTGGTGCATGATGTTATTCCTCTGCAGGTGCAGTACTTCACACTTGCCCTTGTTGAAGTTCATAAGGTTTCTCTCAGTTCTCCAGTCTGTTCAGGTCTTCCTGAATGACAGCAGAGCCCTACAGCGTGACAGCCACTCCTCCCAGTTTTCTATCAGCAGCAAACTTGCTGAGAGTACAATCTGTCCCTTCATCCAGGTCATTGATGAAGATGCTGAACAATTTCTCCCTCAAAGGAGAGAATATTACAGAATTGCAGAATATTCATGATTGGAAAGGACCTCCCAGATACTCTTCTTACATTTAGGTCTCCTTGTTTAATGTGTATCCATAAAAAGTAAGGAAAGCAGCATGACCTGTTATGCACAAAAATACTACTATAGGCAAAATTTATCTGGCTGTACAATATATGTAACTTGAATGATTGTACTTTTAAGGGAAAATTTTCTAAAACTGCATAATCTTTTGCACTTTAGTTCTTCATTATAATAGAACTGTAATAGATGGGCATTACAAAACATACATGAGAGTACACAAATTGAACTGTGATTAAAGGTAGACAGAAAATGATTTCCTGTCCCTTGGAGTTTTATATTTTTTTAATACTTCTGTTTTCCTCTAGAAGAAGAGTAAAACAAAACATTGATAACTTTCGTTATCCAAAATTCTTTAAAGGAATAAATTATCTGGATTCGTATTTCTCAATTTAACTTTAATTTACTTTTTTATTATTACATTTTTAAAGCTAGGTATTATCACAACTAACTCCATAATAATTTTTGAGAGAGATATATGCTTTTTTTAAAAAAATAATGGACTGAAATAGAAAAAAGTCTTCAGGAGAAAACATACTTAAATCCATAGGCTGCATTACAATTTCAGCCCTTTATTGGTAATGTAGCTTTGTGAAATGTCACTGAAATTTATTTTGAAATCACATCAGCTAATTTGACCCACTTACTACTTCAGCAGTGATATCACATGGACTAGAGAATTTCTCAGCATCTGTTTTATTTAATTATAATAAATCATACAGATCAGAAGCTATCTGTTTCAGGAGACAGTTAGTGCTGAAAGACAACGAGTGCTTTAGAGCCACTGAAGTGCATTTAAGTGCTGATAAAAAAAAAACAGTTTTCAGAAATGACTCACAACAGGCTAATCCAGCAAAACTTCAAGTAATTTAAAATACACATTATCCTAACTAATAATAAAATGGTCAAATCTTGGTGACAGGTTTGCCATTTCTCTTTTATGTGACTCTCATATACTGCAGCAAAACATCTTCAAAAGGACCATGTTATTTCAAAGATATCTAAAATAGATGCAATAGCTAAACTGTGAGCACTACTGTAACATTTTCTGCAAGATTACTATTCATGTGTGAACACACAACATAAATCAAAAATCCCCTTTGCTTAGGGTTAGATTAAACATGACATCCATTTGCTCATGTTGCACATAAAAATGAGTAAAAAAAACCAAGATTAACATGCTATTCTTTAGTTTGGGTAGCCTTTATAAAAACAGGAAGTGCTACCAGCTAATTCTCAAGAGAAATTTACTTGTTTTGATGTTTTGAGGGGTTTTGGTTTGTTCTCTTTTTTAGTTGTTTTTTTTTTTCATTTGTTCCATTTTTCCTTTAGCCTTCTCTGCATTTACATATATAATGGGATGTTATAGTGAATGTGAAAATTGCCCGAGGTATCCATCTTTTGCCCCTTCCCCCGCCCCCGACCGTTAATGTGTTTATTTGTAAACTTGGTGAGTGGTAGCCCTTCCCATTGGTTGAACTGCGCGGGTAAGAGCCAGGGGCCGGCGAGTCGGCGGAGTGATCTCCGCCCCCACTGGGTGGTCCCCGCCCAGCGGGGAGACGCGCGGGCTGTAGCNTCCGTGTTCAGTGATTTCTTTCCTTTTGTGGAAGGGGGAGGCTCTGAAGGGGTTCCTTCTGAGTTTGTCCTCCCAAACCAGGATATGGGATAAAATACAATCCAGTAAAGACTTCACATATATTCAATAATGCCTGTAATTCTGGGAATATTTTTTTTTATTACTTGGCTTATTTCTGTGTGAATAAAAGTTCAAAATTGAAAGGTGAAGAAGACATACCAGGAAGACACAACAAGAGCAGGAGATACTCAGCACATTCTAGGCTTACACTTTTAACATAATTATTATTGATTACAGCATATAAAACCAAATCATTGTTGGCTTTCCCAAAGCAATTAATTATTATCAGAATTTTCAATAAATAATTCATGGCAACACTACCAAGACAATAAAAAAAAAACAAACCAGCATGCAGAACCAGAAGAACAAATCAATTCACAGAGTTCCCTTCCATCAGTAAGCAGAGCTAATTGCTAGGAAATTACAGATTTAACTTCTTGTGTAAATCAAAGGTTCCACAGTGTAACTGTGTGGCCTGGAGAGGCTCCTGTGACTTCACGCAGGTCTCTGCCCTCCCTGCAGAGCCAAGCAGCTTCCTCTTCAATTTGCCGATTTATCTGCCGCTCTCTCCTTTCCCTGCGTCAGTCACTATGGATGAAGTTCCACAATGAAGCTGTCAAAATTAATCCATCTCATTTTTTATTAAGGTAGATCACCAGATCTTCTGCACTATTGGACATTAATAATTCATTTACTACGCTTCTGTGTTTCTTTTTGTGTCCAGAAAGAAATACTTTGGGAGAAGATGAATATAGTAGCTGACAATGATAGCTCTTAGTTGTTATCTCATGTCTTGAGGCCTCAGATCACTTTTTACTTAACTTCCTCCCTTCCTCCAAAAAGCAGCTGTTTACAGCAGTTGTGGATGTTGTCATAGTCCATGAAAATACATAACCACTGCTCAGGCTGTGCTCAATGTGTCAGTATTTTGACACTCAGTCCCACAGATTCATTACATCCTCTTTTAAAACCAGTGTTTCACTTAACCTTAACCGTTTTGCATGTCCTCTTTCAAGTTTGCTAGCATGAAAAAGTGTGAACATCAAGTTCCAATCTACTTTCTTTTTACTAGTCATTGATTTCTATACTAAAATCTTTTATTTCTGTCTGAGACAACTCAGTTTTTTAAACTTTTCTGTACTTATGTTAATTTCTTTGTCAACTTTAACATCCAATTATTACTATTTTTGATCTCTAATTACCAGAAAAGAATACAAATATTTCAGCCCATTCACTCATTCATATTTCAACAGGGAAAGTATTTGGATTCTGATTTTTGTCCTCCAGACTTTTTCAAGACCAAAATTATTCACTGAAACACTGACATTTCAATTTTAATTTAAAGCTCATGCTTAGAAAATCCATTATTAAGGTTAGTTTTGTTGATAAAATTTGCTTATTCTGTTGCTTTAATCCAAATTCACAAGAAATACACAACTATTTCTACTGATTTAGCAGCAGTTTTCTATGAGGCAAAACCTACAAGATACACCCTCTGTATCAGAATTTGAATGTGACAAGGAAATAAGAATAATATTTAAACAGATGTCTGTTTTATAAATCCTACTTTAAAATATACAGGAATCTTCTTAGTAAGAGCTTAAGGCCCTAAGAAAACAACCATGACAGTTATAACTACTAGTTATTATTTTCATTTATATCTTTATCAAACAAATATTCATAAAACAGCAAATAAGGTTAAGTACTCAATAGGACTCACAGTGAAAAGAATTCTCAAAGGAGGTCAAACCATTTCTCTTCTGAATTTTATGATAAATTTTAATTTAATTTTGTAATATTTCATATATTTCTGGAGAGTGGGAAATATTGAGATGTAGCAAGAATGTGTCATATATTGAAGAAATTTTTCTGTAATTATAAGAGAAATTTTTCCATTCAGCTTTCTTGTTATGAACTGGTTGTGACCCTCTTTAAGGAAGATTTCACAAGGGATACTCTCCTTGTCAGGGTGAATTTGATTCAAGGGACAGTATGCACTGCAGTGACTTTAGTTTCTCTGCTGAAAGAAGCTAGCTTTGGAGATTTACAGCCAAAGATTGAATCTAGCAGTTCATCACAAACTCAATTTGTCATCAGACATTACATTATGGAAAAGTTTCACATTGTAGAAAAAATACTCAAGAGGTTTAATTAATTCTCTGGTGTATATGGCTCAATTCTAACAATATATGGCTCCAACATAAGCATTTTACCATGGACTGACTTTATTACCTATAGATCACATTAATATACGCGTATAACTCTTACAAAAGACAGAAACAGTATCCTAAACCAGTTTTACCTGTGAAGCTTCTTGCCTAATGCATTAACTTTATCTCTTTGTCTCATTAATTCAAAGGCAAGTTTGCACTGTAAGAAAAAAGTGACAAAGTATTACATTTGATTCAAAAATTTTCACTGAAGTTTACTGAATTAGCTAGAGTGCTAATCAAACACAGCACCAAAAAATTCCAGATATTTGAACAGTCTACACAGGACACATCTATGTCCCAAGAATAACCCACCCTATTAACAGTTCCCTTGTGTTTGGGTAAACCCATAAGTAAAACTCTAGACTATACTTTGAAGGTCTCTCAGTATTCTGAGTCTCTGTGCTTTGTTTCGATGTCACATCTTGCTCCTAACAAATTAGCCATGGTGCTTCTATCAGAAGCAGAAAATGTAGAACTTCTAGAAACAGCAAAGATCTTTGGATCTGGGATCCTATCTGATAGTAGTGTAAGGTACTTTCACCTATCAAGTCACAACAAGTCCATATTCTATATTAATTCTATTTATTTTTCTATAAAACATTTTTCTATATTTATTCTCTAAATAGTTCTCTAAGTTCTTTAAGTGGCAGGAACTAAGTATTCAAGAACCTTTTATGAACACCAGTAACAGCTCCTGAGTATTGTGAAGCACCAGCTTTAATCTGCTCTAATAGAGCTCCACAGCTGTAAGACAAGGGAAAAAAATACTGTCCCCAAAAACTAAGAAAAGGGATTTCTTTCTTTATATATTTTTAAAGATTAAAGAACAAGCACACCCACAAACCTATCTAAAGCTTATGATAGAAAATAAAACTCAAATAAATGTTCAGGCAAAAACAATGCTATGTTTTAATCATTTAAAGGAAACAAGCAAAAACCGAAGAGATTATTTTGTACTTTAATCTCAGTGTCTTAAACTCCAGTACTGAACTAAAGAAAAACCAAAATTCAGAATTGGACTCTTCAGGATAGTATTCTTATTAAATTGAAACCATATCAAACTTTAAGAAGGTTTTAGAGCATGTTCTGTAGAGATTCATCAAAATCAAGATACAGTAAAATCATTAATCAATAACTTTGTGAGAATACATATTCCATCTGAAAAATTCTCATTGGGGTAACCTACTTAAAGAAATTTAGGTGAAGTATGAGTAGGATATAATGAATCTGCATTTTGGAAATCATGTTGTCACAGGTTGAGGCTGGGCTGGGCACTAAGCAGATGACAAATGTCTTCTATTAAGTAATTTCCCTTCCCAGAAGGGGCAGGGAAAAGAAGTAAGGCATTGAGACGCATGGGTTGGAAAAAAAAGTAGTTTTCATGAAGCAGTAATAATAAAAAGAAACTTCAGTGATATTAATAAGAAAAAACAAACCAAAGTATTTACAAATACATGCAAAATTTCCTTGATGTCTCTCCTAATGCTCAAGGTAGGCACCTGGGAAATACTGGACCAGACTCAGTGGAAGGTGGGAGGGAACAGGATTCAGGAACTAGATTCAGGAACTCACTAAAATGAAGTCAAGAATGGACAGAGTCCTTGGACACTGGTCATTGAAGAAGAGATCTTGACACTTGTGATCCCTCAGCTTTATACTGAATATGACATACCTGGTTAGTCAGGTTTACATAACCAATCCTGTGTGCTCCTCCCCATGAGTGCAACATTTTTAACTTATTCATGACCCCTTTGCTTATGGCACCCCAACATGGTACACAAGATTTAGCAGTGACATTTGTCTCCACAGAAGCAAGTATAAGCAAGAGTCTTTCTGCATACCAATCCTTGTTAGTAACTATAAGCATCACACATTATCACCTCTAGAAGCAGATGCTGTCTGCAAAAATACTCTGTTAACTTCAGAAAGTACAGTTACTTAGGAGAGACTCAGCTGAAAAATAAAACCACCTAAAAGATAATTGGTCCTATTCTGGCTCAAAATAGGACAGTGCAGGAGAGAGATTACACTGTTTTCTGGAAAACAAACAAAATAACAAAAAACCCACCAACAACCTACTATAAAAGCAGAAGAACTGGCAAATTGCTGATACATAAATTGGCTCCAAGGTTTAAAGTAGCCTCAATTAATTAGGCATTAAAATGTCACTGGTCTTCAATGAAATTTGAATGCTTCTGTAAAAATCCCATTCCCAAATTTCTCACCATTAACCATGTATTTCAATATAAAAATACGGTTAATTACCCTCATATTTTCCCTAAATCTTTTCTGCCTAAGTGTTCAAAATCATTGCAAATCCCATCTGTTTGTCTGTTAGGAAAGAGTATGAGTGAAAACCATTGCTCCAGTCATAGTATTTTACTTAACTATATAGCACTGTTTTTCCAAATTTTAAAAGGATCTCAACAGTAAAGCCCACCATGCTTGTCTATTCCCCCCAGCTGCAAGAACATACATGCTGAGCTTTTTCCTCCAGGAGCTACACAAACTTTTCTCTAATGATCAAAATGGCAATATTACAGCAAAGCACTCATGTTTCCAAAAAGGCATACATACCCTCTGCTAATCTGAGACCTTATGGCTTTTCATAGGTCATAATTACCAACGGACAATGGAAGTCACAGACACTACTGACCAATAAAAGCTATTATGTGAATTTATTACTTCACTAAGTAGTAAAAATACATTTGACATACAGTCTCATGTTGCATCTATTATGTCCATGGGCCCTGTAACTATGTATACTGTTACATAGAACAGATAAAAGAGGTGCCTCCACTGAAAGGTTTGGGGGAAAAAAAAAGTGAAATAAATATGACAAAATAAAAGCTCACACCTAGAATTAAATATGTTTTGCACAGTATGTTGCGTCTCAATCACACTAGAGATGTTTAGCAATTTTCTCTCTTCTAAGAATGAAGGTGTGACAATGAAAGGGCATTTTTCAGAAGGCTTTAATCTTGACCAATTTGAATGAAGGCTACTTTCTCTTTCCCCTAAATCCCACAATCTTCTTACCATCAGAAAACAACTACCTACCACTGTACTGCTTTTTGACTGTTCAGTTAAGTGCAGTATGAAGACATTATAGGTATATTACAGCATGCTTATTCAAGAAATTCCATTGTATCAGTCGCTTAAACACTAACCATTATAATAGTCTATTATTCATATTGAGTTCATCTAGTTAAAATCAGAAGTACAATGAATATTATGAATAAGAATCTGAGTTATATATCTATTAATTATTTGATACCACCTCTCCATTGCCTGTGAATCCCTAAGTGCCTTTTCAGATCTTCATGTAATCTTCCTTTTCTAGAACTACTAATTTAAATTCAAACATAATTTATAGCACTGTCACTGTAAAACTATATGTAAGACCATAAGTAAGCTACTGAGAGCAGTTATAGGAACCTGAACACAGCAAAAGAGCTCTCCACTTCACATACTTCGTGTTGCTTTTAGAAAACAAGTCATAGCATAGTAGAGCAAATACTAGTTTTCCCAAAGTGGCAATTAAATGATATTGATGGATGGTCTTGAGACTGAGGAATTATATTGGGATTCATGGATCACAAGTTCAATCCTGTTTATATCACATTTTACCTTGACAGAAAAATTAAACCTCTGTAAAAAAAATCCTCCTATGAATGCTATTTGGAATATTTAGCTTGTTATTCCTTCAGGCCCTGACAGTTACTGAACTAGAACCCCTTATCCTTCTTCTTACATAAATTAATAACGAACACAGTAAATAAGAATGTTTGGTTAAAATATCCTAATATTGACTAGTCCTTTCTTTCACACACTGCAGTACATGCAAGCCAGGATAGCAATACTAAAGCACTATGCAAATACAAGTATGTAAGCAAACCCTCTCATTAAATATCAGCCCTACAATAAATAAATCAAGCACTCTCAGTTTCCTTATATACAGGTAACAAAAAAAGCATGGACGTTCTTCCCACCACATTGTCAATATAAAGACAAAATACAAATCAATTAGGTGAGAATTACAGATAGTTACTTTTTAGAACAAGCTTAGTGTCTTTGCACAACACACTTCTTTTCTGTCAGCTCTACAAAACTCTTACGTTCCAGTTATTGTTATCTTCAGAGATTACTGCCAGACTTCAAAATCCTTTAAAGGTATTTCCTATCCTGCCTTACATGAAAAAGTGTTGTGTGGTTATTTTTTCCTTCTTTTTTTAATTCTTTCGGCTCTCTTTAGGTTGCAAATTGCTTATCTCTAGATTACATTCCAATCCCTCAATCATCAAGTGAAAAAAGAGAAGCATGAAGCTTTTTCCTACTCCTTGTCTCTTGAGTCAAGGAATGTCAGTATCACAATCCCTTACCCCTTCCTCCATATGGACATGAGAAACTACAGGCAAAGTTAGATTTTAGTCATAGTTTTTAGAGGGTAGCAGGGAAGATGAGGGAGGGAAAGAAGCTTATCTGTCCCTGCTTCTCTCAGAGCACAAAAAGAAGAATATCCCTCACAGTTCTTTTCACTCTCAGCAATGTGGCAAAATGAAAGGGAGGAGCTTTACACATTTCTCAGGTAACTTCTCACCTCATATTTTGTGAATTGGAAATGTGTAAGCTTCTTTAGTTATGGGTGACTACCTGTATTAACAGAGTACAATTGGTATTAGAACAATTAATTCCTCTTTCCACATGTACAGATTCTTCTGGGGTCCTACTTGGTTTTGTGTTCTTTATGTCTTAGCTCACTGTTCTTCAGTGATGTAGAGCAGTACAACATCGCAGTACTTTCAGAATCTATTTAATTCACTCATAATGTCACTTACTTTGTTAAGAACATTACCTTTTTAAGAGTAGTCAGCTGTTTTAAAATCATATCATCAATGAAGAAGTATTCCCAGGAAAATCTGATTAGTTTAATAGGATGTATTCACAGTAGATTAAGACAACTTCTGAAGCCACAAAGCCCTACATAGATCACTGATGAGTGCAAGCATACAGGGATGCCATCAGCAATAGAGGAAACACTTTCCTTAGACATCTAATTTCAAGCACTGACAAGACTATTTTCTTCGCAAGCTAGATCAGTGGATGAGAAGAAAGGGCAGAATATACACAAGGCTGTAATACTATCTGTCTGAGGTCTGCAACTACTGTATTTTTCTTTCATGAGACGCCCATAAATTTCCAAAGCCGTCTACAGTAATAGCTGTCTTATACTTTAAAGATGCAATGCATGTCTCAAACTTTGGATGACAGACCATTTACAGAAATTGCTCTTAGAGATATTATGCCACTACTCTGGAAACTTAGAAGTCTGGAAAAGCCAATCCATTTCTCATGATTTTTGACACTCTAATATGTGTAAGTTTGGGTTGTTGGTTTGTTTTTATTTCTGGTGGTTGTTTGGGGTTTTTGTTTGTTTGTTTTTTAAGGAACAGAAATAAAGAAATCAGGTGAAAAGTAAAGGTTTCAAGGCTCCATTTAAGCAAGGAAACCAGGCCCATATACGCCCAGATAGTTTTTCACCTTCACAGGAGAGCTTGAATATTACAGTTGCTTGTTTAGACAGTAGAAGAATATAATGCAGTTTGTGCAGTTATATGTGCTCAGAACAATGCTCTAATGAAAATATAAACTTCTTGGGAACTCCAAAGAAGTTGAACATATCTAAATTCTCAGCTTACTTCTCAATTTGAAGCTTGTACGGTACTAGGCAGGAAAGTCTGTGCTTGCCAATGACATTTTTCCTTCTACTGAATTAAACCAACACTTCTGCAACCAGTTTATGAATTACATACATTGACATGTAAAGAAGATTCAAGTAGGCTTCAGTTCTTTAGACCTTTGTTCTCATGAAACCTTTGAAAAAGTATCAACTCTTAGTTTCTACTGCAATGAATGGAACTTAGTTTTGCCAGTCCCAAGGCAAGTAATAAAATAGTTCAGCATTTTTAAATTACACAGACATATCATAATTCTGTCCCTTAAAGCTATGTTTCCCATAAAAAACCTGTTAATGTATATTTTTATTTTTGAAAAGGAAGATACTATAGCTGTAAAACATGAAGTATCAGGTGAGATAGCATTACCTCAGTGGAAACAAAACAGGCACTTCAGAATAATGGTGGAAACTTTCCCAGTTCTATGACCATAGTGACAAAATATTAGTTCAGTCAAATAGCCACTATTGTAGTTCCAACAGGATGTACAATATTCACATTCCGAAATATCTTGTAACAAATTTCAGTCTGTTAGTCTAATTTTCTTACTTGCAATGAAAAAATGAGAATTAACCAACACTTCTTCCTCTGATGAAAATATCTGTGTTTCCAGAAGATTTTTTTTAAAAATGGAAATTGTGAAGAAAGAAAATTTCTTAAGAGGTACTATATGACTGTTACGCTGTCTACAATTTATAGGAAGACATTCATACTTATGCCTGTACTAGTTTTAGCTGGGATAGAGTTAAATTTCTCCATAACATCTTGTATGGAGCTATGTTTCATATTTGTGCTGATAATAATGTTGATAACACACTGATATTCTACTTACTGCTGAGCAGCGCTTACATAGCCTCAAGGCTTTTCTGTTCCTCACACCCGTGTCAGCAGATATGCTGGTGCACAAGGAGATGGAAGGGGACACAGTTGGGACAGCTGACCCAACTGACCAAGGAGATACTGCAAACCATGTGATCTCATGCTCGCAGTAAAACTAAGGAGGATGTTGCGGGGGTGGGGGGCACACTGCTTGGGTACTGTTTGGGCATCAGTCAGTTTGATGGTGAGCAATTGTTCTCATACATAACACATGTATTTCCTGGGGTTTATTTTCCTCTGGGGTTTTTTTTGGTGCTTTGTTTTGTTTTGTTTTTTCTTTTTCCTTGTAATTTTTCTTCTTATTATTTCTTTTTAAAAAAGAAATTTTTGTTACCTTAACACATGAGTTTGTTTCTCACTTCTAGTCTTCCAATTCTTTCTGCACCACTGGTAGGTGAAGAATGAACAAGTGACGTGTGATGCTTAGTTGTCAAGCAGGGTTAAACCACAAAAATGATGAAGTCTAAAAGTGAGAAGCAATGATAACTACAGAAGTGAAAGAACATCATAGTTTTCTGGAATTTGAAGATGTAAGAAGTGAAATCTAACAAACATTTTCCAGTCTGTATAGTAGAAAGGTTCCACAGGTTCCAGATAACAATAAATACAAGTGCCAAATACATTCTGAAAGTATATTAATGGAAGTCATTTAAAAGAAAAAAACACGTATCTTTAACAACATTCATATGTTTGTTCCAAGAGTATCTTCAAAAATAAATGTGGTAACAAGGGATAAAACCGTGGCAGTTTTGCCAGACAAGTCAGAAAAACATTTTTGACCTATTGAGAGTCTCATGGAATTAAAAGTATGACACACAGGCCAGCATGTGTCTACTGAAAAACTCCTGCAGAGGTTTTAAAGGGATACTTTTGATTCTTTTTACGTATTTTATACCTCTAACAAATTGTTTCCTCATGATAAGACTGAGGAAGAAGCATCTGGTTTAGCTTCAAGAAAGTCTTAGCATTTTTATGTTATTTTGAAGAAATAGCTTGCAACCAGGATGGTAAGAGAATTTTCTCTTGTGGAAAGAAATATTTTTATGTTCTACAAAGGAATAGCAGTATAAGTAGGAGGTGACAGACAATGATTTCAATTGATAATGTCATACAGATGACCAAGAGAACAGAAATTGCAATAAATTATTGTGGACTATTTAATACTAATTTACTTCTTAAATACTAAAATGAAGTTCAGCTCCAATATAATGCATTAACAGAAATAAGATTCTATGACTTAAAAATTGTTCATAGGGAAGATTCTCAATGTAATAGCTGCTTAAAATAATTTCCATGAAGACTGTAACCAAAACCTACACTAAATGTTTAATTAACTACAGAAGCAGTCAATTAAAAATATGAAATTAGTTACCATCTCCTGTAACTGTGATCTTGATTTTATAAGCTACATGATGTAGTTAATGATTTTAATCTGCTCTTGCTCTAGCCATGACATTTATAAAGTATATCTGAGATCACACGCAATGCATATTAGTTAGTATTCATAGTTATTGTTTGATATCTTAGTTTTGCATTTTAATGGAAAAACATAACATTTTAAATAGACTTTTTTATGGACTTATTTTTCATAGTTCATCATTTACTGTACAGAAACAAGTTTTGCTAAGATGAACTGAAGCATTATTTATTTGTAATTCTGTTTGTTGCAATTTATTCTGCGATCTCAGAAACAGTAATTAAAAAAAACTATAACTGTTTTAAAAGTGTCAATTTAGAAAGGAAGATTTTTGTTCAAATAACTCAACTTCTTAAGAAAATAATTGATGCACTGGTCTGTTTCTTAGCCAGATACAAAAGAATGAAAGAAAGTCATAATCAGTTATTATTTTTCAGATACAAAGATGGAAAAGAAATCTAGAAAAACTGAGATCTTTTTAAATTAAATCACAGCATTAGAACAGTATGTCTGATATAAGCCTGTGAGGAAGATTGCTGTTTGGAGGCTTATTACTGGGAAAGGACCCATCATAGTGAAAGTACATATCACTAATGTTCTGCAGTGTGCTCTAACTCCCCTATTAAACACTGGATGTAAAATATTTAAGTCCTTAAATGTTTTAATTATCCTTCAGTACTTTAAATCTTTAGGATCAAGTACTACTCTTGATCTTTAATTCACTAATCCTTAATGAACTAGTTCTGTCATGTCTCTAACAGTTTTTTTTATACACCCAGCTTCATCAAGGGTTGCAAAAATCCCAGGAACCAACCTTTCTTCAATCAAGAATTAACAACAGGGTAATTTCCCACTGCCAGAGAGCCTCAGAAGCTTCCTTCACTTCCCCATGAAGCATAAGCTAGGACTAGTCCATGAAGCTCGTAGTTAAAAATGGATGATTCCATATTTTCCCAAAAGTGAATCATCTGCTGAAACAAGGCTGTTTTGGTTAGATCACTTCTGGTATGAGTCACAGATCAAAGGATATATATCAAATTCAGTTGAACATAACATAAACATAAACAGGTCTTAGCTGCTGGATTGAGGAAGACACTATAAATATAAGAAATAAATCACAGGTATTTGCAGTAGAAAGTTCTGAATAGCGACCCATTAATGGTCTTCAACTATAGTTTTGTGGAAATACAAGTTTATCTCTTTGCTCACACAGAATAACAAACAACCCAAATATATGATTTTATTTTACTTTTTGATTTTTAACACAATCCTAAAAAATGGAACACAAGGAGTTCTATTTTGCTGACAAAGCCTTCAATAGCACGGCTGAATTATCGTTTTTTTTTAAAATGTAAAACAACCTATTCTTTATTTAAACTGGATCATTAGTCAATTAAAGTCTTTGTATCCTGCTATAAGAGTCCTAAACAATTCTGTCTTGCTTTTGGAAGTTTAAAAAACATTGTGTTTTGCAGGAGACACAGAGGTGCTCCTCACAATGTTAGGAAAAGAGAAATGGCTCACAGTGAAGTATCAGTGTTTTCACATAGTCATATCTTCTGTATGAATATAGTGTGTGAATTAAAATAATGCTTAATGCTGAAGAATTCCAATGGCTGTGATCAAATGTTAACTTGAAGTAGTGCGAAAGTCTTACATGAAATAAAAGATTGTGAGTACATGTACTACATGTGCTTTGATATATTTTTCAATAATTAAGTCAGTGTTTCATTTCTTTTATTACACTTCTGCACTTTCCTTGTTAGGAAACTAGTTTAATGACTTTTTCCACACTTTAAAACACATTTTCTCATGTGTTTAAAAAAGATATATTTTAAATGTTACCAGAAATCCAATTTACTACTGGACATAACATGGGCATCTTTGGAGATAGTTACTATAAAGAAACAGCATGTCAAATATCCCTCTAGAAAACAATTACATAAATGGCAACTACAAATATATTCTCAACAGGACAAAAAAAAACAAAAGGCACTGATGTAGTTTCACTACAAATGGTCTTTTTTAACACCCTATTTTAGATACACATGATAAAACAAAGAAAAGACAAGACAGCTTCTGCAAAGGAAACACATGCTTCACTAATTTAATAGATTTCTCTGAGAGGTTCAACAAACACACAGATAAGAGAGACATCCAGTCAATACAGCCTGTTTGGGTTTCTGAAAATTATTCAACAAGGTCTTTAACTAGAAAGTCTTGGAGAAATTATGATGTTACATAAAAAGATGGAAAGCTCTTACACAAGGAAACAATCAGTTAAGAAAAAAAGAGACATAATACAGGAATAAATGATCTTTTTTAACTGTTGCCATTGATGACTGTATTGTTGCTGTTCCGTATCATAGTTTCATAAATGACTCACAGAAAGGGCTGAATCAATGTCATTGGATGACATTTAATGATCGTATTCAAGTATGCAGACAACTAAATTTGAGGCATGAGTTGCACAAAAGCCTGAAGCAACTGCCTGATAAAAAAAAAGAAACTAAATTCAACATACATAAATGTAAAATGACACATGGGGAAAAAATAATTTGTATAATGAATTAACTGCTACCACTCAGGAATTTTCTGTGAAAATACTGGCTCACTGCTCAGTAGTTGTCAAGAATGCAGATTGAACAGTAAAAATTACCAGGGAAGGATGACGGAACAAAAAGTTCAACATAGAGAAGTTATGATACACACCCTTCCGAACTAATGGTCTGTTTCCATTGCATCTTTCACAAAAAGGGTGCAACTGGCCTCTGAGAGGCACAGAGAACCGTGACAAAGAAGCAACACAGTGATGTGAAATGACTTCTACATGAGAACAAAGTAGAACACAGCTTAAGAAGTAAGACCACCTAGCAGGTGGTATATTCTGCAGATTAAAAGTTGCATGTAACATTGAAAATTGAGAGACAAAACTGTTTCTGTCTAGAAAAAGAAGGCCATTAGGCGAAGCACTTGAGGTGCAGATAGTGAAAGGGTCAGGGGGCATTCTAAAGAAGTGCAAGTAGAATCCTGGATTTTCCTTATGGTCTTTCCCAGAAAACAACACTGGATATTATTTCCACTGATTTTAATGGAAACCAGGTACCAGCCTGATCATACCAAAACCTCACAGCCATCACTGGAAAGGTATCAGCATGGTAAGGGAAAATAAAACAGGATAAATTAAATTACTATGGGAACTATAAATTAAATGAATAGAGGAAATGCAAAAGAATGAAGAGCCTGACTTGGAGGGCTTTTATTTTGTTGACCAGACAAAAGTGTGAATGCTGTCCTTTTTCTAGGTCCAGTAATAAAGTGTGTTTCAGGATATTTCTCATTTCCAAGAACACATTTTCTAGCACAAAACAACAAAATCACCATTCTTTGGGTTTTGTTAGTGAACCGATCCTGTCTTGCCTGTAACATTCTGCAGAACTTGAGTTCGTGTCTGTTTCATTCATTTGTTATAAGTGAGGGTGAATGGCTGCTTCAGGGACAAAATGTTGGCAGTTAGGGTCCGGCGACAGGAAGATTTCATGCTGTACGGAAAGTTAGAACGCCACCTATGATGCCCTAATAGCCAATAGTGCCTAGGTTATGATGTGAGCAGAAGGAAATTATGTTAAGAACCCAGGGTATATAAAGCTGTGTCACGTGACAATAAACACCATTTGCTGTCCACCACATTGGTGTCTGTGAGCTTATGGACCTAGCGACCCAGGGTGGGTTGAAGTGCCGTTCCTGAACCAGGTTGCCACGCAACAAGTGGTGCCGAAACCCGGGAAACTTGCCTGGATTCGGGTGAACAGTGGCCGAGGCGGCAGGACCAGCCCGGCGGGAAGGATAATCCCGGACCAACAAGGAGGATGGAATCCCTTGTGAAGGTCATATCACAGCTTCATAAGCAGTGGGGTATTGATTGCAAGGCGAAAGATTTTACTCTCGCAGTTGTGAGGCTTTCGCAGATCGGGGTAATTGATCAGCCGGTGGATATTCTCCACCCGGAGGTGTGGGATAAAT
>VWZO01017140.1:0-10176 GCA_013396975.1 Bucco capensis
ATACACTGATTGGGGGACACTCTGGCTTCCGCGCCCACAGTGTGTGGCAAGCGAGAGCATGCCCAGCTCTGGCTCTGCAGCCGACCCTGTGGTGCCCAGCAAGATCTAAAGGTGCCCGCCCGTGTCTTACCTTGCTCCCAGCCACTCATGTTCAAAGAAGCCGTCACACCGACAAGCTTGGATAATAACCTTTCTCAAACATTTGTTAATGTGTTCAGCAGTCCAGTATTCATCTTCCAAAATGTCATAGAAAGTTACTGTATGTTTTTAAAGGATCGTTTTTTTGCTTACTTTTGAAAGATGTGAAAAAAAATAATTGGTTTGTGTTTTACTAGTTGTATTAATAATATAGTCGTAAGTATTGTATTAATTTGTGTAGTCGGGGTGAAGGTATTTGAGGCTGTCAGAGTGAAATAGAGCTAAGTCTGTAATATTCCAAAACTAGTTGACAGCCACTGTCCCATGTCAGCTTGTAATGGCAAGATTTAATGGTTGGAAGAAAATGAGGGTCAAATGAGGTCATTTGACCGTTACTTGAATGATGCAGTGCTTAAGAAACTACATTAAAGTTCATTTTTTACTCAATTCTGAATTTACTGTATGTGGCAAATGAATAACAGTTGCAAAAAGATTTTAAATTAAAAGAACACAAAGTAGAAAAAAAATAATTAACTGTGTAGAACTTGTACTTTCTTTAAAATACACCCAACACCTATCTTGTATCTGCTGAATAATTTCAATGAAAAGTGTTAAATTACTGAATGCCAAACTCTGAAGAGAACTGACACATAGACAAGAAACTAATCTTACTATAAAGAGCCTAGTGATTGTTCATAATTGAGACACACAAGCTAATGTAGTGCAGCTGTGATACTTAGTATAACAGTAAACTGAACTCTCTGATGTCATAACAGTTGTCTTATCGCCATCACTATAATTTACATGTATTTTCCCTTTTTCTAGTCAAAAGTGTCATACTTTGATTTCTTTAGTGATTAAGAGATGAATAAATATTCACAAGCATGTGCCTATTTTTAAGAATAAAGACGTATCTATACAATGTAATAGCATGGAACAAAGGAAAATAGTCATGTGAAAAGTTGAAAATAATATTGAAAATGGATTTTTAAGGTAACATTTTCACAGATCCTGCTGCAAAGGGCTAGGAGCCTTATATTTCTTACATGAATCCATCATTCTTAATATGAATCCATTGTGGACAATAGAAATATCTGCTCCAAAATCTTTCCTTCTCCCATAGTATAAATCTTCCATTACACAAAGAGGTTTGGAATCAGTTATCTTTCAGTTACCTATTTTGCTATCTCTGAAGCGTAGTTAAAGATAATGGAACCAGCCATTTTTGTCTTTAACTGATTGGATGCATCAGTTCTTCGGGGTACAAACTGAGTAAGTTGAAACAACTGTACTTTCATTTTCAGAAAACACTTTTTAAAGAATGAAAACCAGGCCCTTTTTGCAGTTACAAACTATGTTGATGGTAGATCCTGACAGAACACTCAATGCTGTGCTATATTAGGGAACTGGGAAAAAAATTTTTTAAAGAATCTTTTGAATTGAAATTTATTATAAACAAGGAGTGAAAAAACCCTGAGATTTTTATGCCCTTTTATATTAAAGGAAAATAAAATAGTCTAGTGCCTTAAGAAGGAAATAAATTCTTAACTTGCATGAAAAATAAGTAACATGATAAGGCCTGTCAAATCATTGAACTTTTAGCTTCTGTTTTTCACAGGTATTGACTTAAGATAATTAGTTCATCATTGAAAATACAGGCAACTATGATATCTGCAGAATATATTAATATCTACAGCTTTGTTCTGCTTAGGACTTTACACACAGTTCAAGGCCATAATTATCTGAAACATTAATTTCTCTGTATATTAAGCTGAGCGTTTTCTCTCCTTTTCTTAGGGAGATACACTTCTGAGAGTGATGTATGGAGCTTTGGAATCCTCTTGTGGGAGACCTTCAGTTTAGGAGTATGTCCATACCCTGGAATGACCAACCAACAAGCACGAGAACAAGTTGAGAAAGGTATTTATTCGTAGTGAAAGAAATACTACATGAGTCCACTGGTATAATATATACAGTATAAAATAGTTAAGTAACATATGAGTTACCCAGCAACTTAAGCAAAAACAGTAGTGTGATAGGCAGGTTTCTTGAAAAAAGGAATATGCTGACCAGTGACTTAAAGGACAGAAGACTTATGGCGTGCTGACTTTTGCCATTGCACAACTGAAAGGTGAGATGGAGAGGAGGGATTTACTGCTGTGCAAAGCTGAAGCTTGACTAGCATGAATTATTTAATATTATGCTAATGCAGGTATAAATATTCTAAACTGCCAGAGGAAAACAATCTACATTATTCTATCTTCTTAATTAAAGCATTTCAGACAAAAATTTAGCAGTTATGGTGGAGAATAGTAGGGTAGTTGAGTGTTGGAAGCCACAATGCTATAAAACAATCAAAAGCCTTCTATTTAAAGTAGCAAATACTTTGATTTATTTTCCTCATTTTTAGTGACATTTCAGAATGGTTCTTCCTCCATATGGTACTACTGTGTTATTCATTAGGAGATTCTGAGCCGGTAAAACTGCTAAATGATTTTGCAAAAACCCGAATAACTATTTTGCTGGTTTATACAGATTGCCAGTGTTTGTAATAAGTACTGTAGATGACCATCTAAAGTTTCTTTTTAAAAGGCCAAATCACAAAATCCAGTATTTTCCAGAGCAGAGGAGTGTTTTTAAAAACAAGTATTACTATCTAAGTACTGAGAGTCTCTTTAAACCCACTGAGAGTGATATCTTGAAACTGATAGAATTCAAAGATCTAGAAGTATATTTATGCTTTTTCAGCTGTATATACTGTGAGAGGAATATAATCCTGTTGGCCAATCAGCAATTCTTTTTCATTTTTGTGGAATTATTTATGGAATTGTTCATTTCTTTTATCAGCCTTTGTTCTTGGTCTTTAGTATATAATAGCTCTTCTGTTAGGATAGTTAGCTAAGATACTCCGTGTTCTCTTCTATCTTACCTGTTTAAGTTACTCACAGTATCACAGTTTGGCTATGAGGATACCATAGCTCAAACAGATACTCAAACAGTAATAGTTTTAGTGAACTTAATCACTTGAATGCTTACTTTAAACCTAGATAATTTTAATTCTAAATAACTACATAGAATCACTTCACTTTAAGGACAAAAAGTAATTGGTGCTGTTATTGTTTTGAAGAACTAGTTTGTAGGGGAAACTTTGTGAAGGAAGGGATTTTTAGATGGTTTCATGTGATCTTGTCGGTAAGTGTTGTAGAGCCCAGCTGTTCTCCTTTGAAATGGCATCCATAAATCTCATAGACATCATTAATGAAGGTGTTCAAAAATATTAGACCCAGTAGTAATCCCTGGGATACCCCAGTCTACTGGCCTCCAGCTAGACTTTGTGCCACTAATCAACTCTCTCTGGACTTGCTGTTCAGCCAGTTTTTAATCTGCTTCACTGTCTGCTCATCGATCCCATAATTCAACAGTGTGTTCCTGAGAATTTTATGGGAGACAGTGTTGAAAGCCTTGATGAACTCTGCTCCTATACTAGGCCCTGTTCATCATGCACCTGGGAATCATTTCTATGACTGGTTGCCCTATCACCTTCCATGGAATCAAGGTAAAGTTGAATAGCCTGTAGTCTGCGTCCTCTTTCTTGAAGATGGGAGTGGCATTTGGTTTACACTGGTCTTCAGGCACTTCTCCCAGACCCCATGATGGATGAATCATTGAGAATAATCGTACAGTGATATGAGCCAATTCCCTCAGCACTCATGGGTGCATCCCTTCAGGGCCCATGGACTTGTAGAAGTCTATTTTGCTTAAGTATTCCTTGACCAGATCCTCCACCACCGAGCATATGTCCTTCTTGCTCCAGTCTTTTCCCCTGGTCTCTGGGGCTTGGAATTCCTCAAGGCCAGTCCTGCTAGTAAAGACTGAGTTGAAGAAGGTGTTAATCCTGTCCTTTCACCCCAGGCCCTTTGCTTATTCTGTAACTCTCTCCCTCCTTCCTTATTCCTATCTGCAAGCTCTCCTTACCATGTCAGCCATCCTTTTCTCAAACATAGCTTTGCCCCATTTAGTGAAGTGGGTCTCCATCTTGTCCAGACTTGTCCCCTAGTCCCTGGGTCCTGGGATTCCTCAAGGCATCTTGGTATGTAAGACTGAGGCAAAAAAGGCATTCAGTATCACAGCCTTTTCCATGTCATGTGTCACTAGGCCTTACCTCATTCAACAGTACGCCCTTATTTTCCCTAAGTCCTCCCTTTGTAACCTACATACTTAACAAAGTACTTGTTAAGTATGTCCTTTGACGTCCCTGGCCAGATTCAATCCTATCTAGGCTTTAGATTTCCTAACATCATCCTGAATACTCAGATAATGTTTCTGTATTCCTCCCACATTACCTGTTTTGTGTTTGAATTTGCCCAGGAGCAACTTTTTCATCCCTGCAATCCTCCTGGAATTTTTGCCCAGCTTCTTGTTTGTTGTGAGGTTGTCTCCATTGGAAAGACTACATATCTTTGGTCTGGGGTATGAATGATATGCTGGAACAGCCACTGATCTGCAGCTTCTGAATTATTAGCTTCTAGTTTATTTAACTGATTGTTCATTCTGCTCATCGCCAAAGCAGAGACCTCCTTCAGTTGATGGCCAGAGAGAGGTATGGAAGGCCACTATCTAAGCAAGATATCTAAGAGAGAGTTAAAGATGACGAGAAAGTTAAGAAAGCAGGAGGGTGTCAAGTGGGAAGGGAACTTCCTAAGGAGGAAAAAAAAAAAAAAAGAGAGAGAGAGACATGAGAATAACAGTTGATCCATTTATCCATTTTGGAAAAGACCAAAGACACTTGCTCCCATCTTAATTTTTATTATTGATTTCCTGGGGAAGGGAAAGGATATCAGGGAGGTGGGGGAGAGGGACCACATTTAAAACCTAGAGGGTAACTACTTCCTTAGATACAGGAAATAAATTATGCAGGTTGCAACTGTTAGGGATGAGAAGCATACTGAAAAACTTCCACACCCAACTTATTTAATTGGTATTTGATTTTTGCATACTTAATAATTGTCTGTCTTTTATGGGTTATGTATTGAAGAATTTCCTCATGTTATCCCTGACCATCTTTTTTAATTTCTAAATTTCTTCTGCTAATTTCATTTTAGGTTTGTCAATATGCATCAATTTCAATGCTAAACATTTCCCCCCCCTTTTTTTGCCCCAGGCTACCGAATGTCAGCACCACAGAAGTGTCCAGAAGAAATACATAAAGTAATGCAGAGATGCTGGGACTACAAACCAGAAAACAGGCCAAAATTCAGTGAGATTCAGAAAGAGCTATCTTCAATCAAAAAGAAACTGACATAGTGAAAAACAAGTGCCAAACTCTGTGTGTGGGACTTTATTTTCCAGTGAAGTAATTTTTTCCCCTCAAACACTATGCTTTTGTACAACATTATTTGCATAAGATTATTTTGAAATTAACTGGGTTTGTATATACATGTGTACCATCTTGAATGATGTCTACACCTACATTACAGACAAACTGCGAAATGCTATATATCCAGTCACAGCAATGTTGCAATTTAGGTTACATGTAAATAGAAAAGCACATACTATAGATTTAAGAGACTGTGGCTTCTGTTTTACAGCAAGTAACTGCTAGTGACATTTTTCAGACGTTTTCTACTTTAAGCTCTGTTCTCACTCTGCTCTTTCTATCCTGTATGTCAACACCAGCAGCACTCGCATGTGGTGACTGTCGTACATGTTAGCCTTAAAACTGAAGACAGTTTTGACAAGTATTTCTACTATAAAGTTTTGTATTTTTTAAATTTGTTGTGTAACTCCTATTTTAAGTGATACTTTGTTTTATGGATTAAGGTCAGTTAGATTCCTGATGCAGATGCACTTACTGAACAGTGAAATCCAGAATTTTCTTGTGTAGAAAATTGAGTTACTAGTGCATTTCTTACCATGCTGTAGTAAATACTTCATACTTGTGATGCGATTTACTTAATCCATACCTTCCTACAAAGTAATGTGCCTCCTTTACAAATGACCTATGTTTGTTTAAGAAATAAAAAACCCAATATGAAGTCTTGACTACACATTTTAAGAAATCCTGGAAATCACCTGCCTTCCAAAGAATATGTAAAAGCAGTAGGCCAATAGGAAGAGGTTTACTAAGGATAGTATCAGATAACAAATATCATTTATCATGGAGGAGTTAAAGAATGTAAATTGCTATATTTGCTTCTGATCCTGGATTTTTTTCCTTAAAATGGTAATAATTCTCAGAATGCAACTGGAGCCTACAAAAGTTTATGCTAAGTGAAAGTATATTCAATGCATAGACTCCAAAGGAAAATACTAGCTCTAAATGGTATAAAGACATTATACAAGAAGCCAAAATAAAGAAGTATGTTAAAAGCCCCTGACAGGCCGAGCAAGGTAGAGTAGAAATACTAACCGTCTAACATTTTTAAATCATTGCAATCAGATTTCAGAAGACTAGGGACAGGTGAGTTTTAAATGCCACCAGAAATAAAACCCATTTATATATATATATATAAAAAGTCCACCAGAAAAAAAAAAACCCTTACTGCTAGGGGAGGAAGAAAAGGCAACGTTCTATGTCATCTTCACAACTGGAATTATTTTCTGGGGCCCTACACAGAAGTAGAAAGAAGTTACCGTATCCTGATTCTAGGAATTAACTAAAACCTTCAGATCAAGGGATGCCAGTTGCTACTAATTCAATTAAGAAAGAGTGTCTAATATGTTAATTAGGGCTGTATTTTATTGTACAGTGAGATTGAGATGTAGTGAAGTCAGTGGCTACATTACATTTTTATTTCTGTTAAGGTGACTTTTCTGTTGTCCACACTTTCTGAAGTGTAATAGTAGTACCGAGTGGTAATGTTTAAGGGCTATGTGTAACCCAAATATGTGTAGACTAGACTAGAAGAGTTCATTGCACTGGAGTTAGTGTCCGAATAAAATAGTGATTATGCTGGAGCACATCATCTGCATTTGAGGTGAAACGGTGAGCATCCAAGTGTAAGGAATAGTAAGTGCTTCTTGGATTTCGTAAGTGATTTTTTTTTCTCTTGCAGCTAAGGGAGCATATCCGTAGTCATGATGTAAATTTTAAGTTACTTAAAAGCATAGTGTTTATATTTACTTAGTTCTGTAGTTCCAAGTAGCCCAAAAGACATTTTTCAACAGCAATGGGAGACATTCTTGTTAGTTTGTATGCTTTTAAGTACTACACAAATCTTGTGCCTTAATTTGCTAGTATGCTAATGCAAATGCAAGTGTACTAAGATTTAAGGAGCATTCCACAATCATATAGAAAAATCCAAGATTCATCCAACTGCAGGTCCTTAGGCATCACAAAAGTCTGCAAGTAAGGATAGCAGTGTCTCCTCTGTCAGCATTCGTAGCTTCTCTGGAGAGTTAATATTATGTTTCTCTGAAAGAGATGAACCATTTCTTTGCTATATGCCCTCTTAACAGCAGAGAAATACTGTTTCAATTTTATAAAATAAAACAATGATTTATTTGCCTTAAATTAACTGTTCACCCTCCTGACTCTCACTTAAAGATAAAAATTGTTCTCATATTTTATTCTGGAATAGTTAATGTTTGTAATTCATATCACACTTCTGTTTAAAGTCTTTTTAAAACATGGGATTTCTACGGCAGCAAGAAAAGTTATTAGTCTTGAAGAAGGCATCAGTTCAGTTCACAAATAATCTTTGGAAGAATATGAGCATGAGTTTATGGATATAAATTTCAACACAGGTACATGTCTTTTCAAGTTATTTAAACTAGGTTTTTATCATTAGTTTGGTAGTTTGTGGCAGAACTTTTTCATTATGTTTCACTTGTAATTGTTGCAATTTATGAAGTGGAATCCATACCTATAGATATTTTTTTTAAGTTTTTATAAATTTCTCACAGGGAAGTTCAGAAACAAACCTGCCATACAATGAAATTTAAAACAAAGTCATGTTATTCAAGAACCAAAGCTTCCATATCTGCTTTTTGTGGACTGTTGATTACTTAGTCTTGCATTATTCATTGGTTATTCAGATACTAGTTATTTCACTCTTGTACTGTGTTAATCCTAAAGAACTTACAAAGAAGTTAAAACTCAGCCTCTTTTGCAGGTTTCAGGGACACTGACACTGTCCAACCAGGGAGACTTTGATGGAATCCTGAATTTTTTACACTGTTAGATGAGAGAAACTTGGAATACTGTTAAGGGTCACATAGGAATAACTCAGCATGTTACACAAGATGGAATTCAACAGATTGTTATTTTAATCTTTTTCCAATGAATTGCATGAATTATTTTAAGACACATCACTAAAACTATGAAGTTATTAATTTGTTACTTATAACTATTTTGTTATCCCTTTTGCACACACTGTACAAATACTAAAGAAAAAAAGACTTTCCTAAAATTACAGGGTAACAAACTTTCAGAAGCAGTTAAAAATGTCTTCTCCCTCCCAAAATTTTCCCAGTGTACAGCTGCACACATATTAATAATAATTATTAACTACTAGCCCTGTTTCTGTTATTCTTTCTGTCATATCCTCTGAACTAATTAGTAATTAGAAAGTAAAGGGCAAGTCCGATACTCCTGAGTTTTGAAACAACCATGAGTTCTTGGAACATCAGCTCTATTAAAAATATTTTCTCCTGGTTTCCTTGTGCAGATTTATTGTAAAAAACAAGGCATCCTTTGACAAACATTAGTAACAACTTTACAAGAAAAAATAATCAACCTCAGAAACCTATCTTTAAGACCAACTTCAGCAAAGAAATTTTTCTGTTATCTTGTACCAGGATAGACTTCCTTTCTAAAAAAAACCTAAAATTGAAAAAAAAAACAACAAAACAGTTTAAAATTCTAAAAACTCCACTCTGAAAGAGTAGACTCCTTTCAATTGTCACAGTGTGAGCGATCTTTCAAGTATTGCTACAGTTTCTTTCCTGAACAGTTCTGTATTGAGGGCTCCAGAACTGGACACAGTATTCCAGATGAGGTCTCACTAGAGCAAAGTGGCAGAATCACCTATCTGGATCTGCTGGTCACGCTTTTTTTGATGCAGCCCAGGATCCAATTGGCCTTCTGGGCTGCCAGCGTGCACTGTTTGCTCATGTCCAGCTTCTCATCCACCAGCACTCCCAAGTCCTTTTCTTCAGGGCTGCTCTCTACCATCTCAACCCCACCCTATATTGATAGTGGGGATTGTTCCTCTTATAGTCACAGAGACTAAATTCAAGTTTATATAATTTTATTGAAAGGCAAATGAGCAAAGCAGCGCGCTGGGCGGCTGGGGAGTTGCAGCTCCCCCAAAGGCTTGCAACTAAGTCCAAGCAGCATGCAATCTTTTATACTGTGGATTTTCGGTTCCTCATTTTGATCTTTTCCGNAATCCTTCTCTTACTTTGGCTAAAGAATCTCTTACCACTCCAGTGTGATCTGCATAGAAGCAACATTCTTCCCCCAGAGCAGCACAAAGTCCTCCCTGTTGTAAAAATAATAGGTCCATTCCTCTCCTACTCTGAAGTGCCACCTCTGATAGAGAGGTTAATGATTTTTCTAAATAAATTGATTGTTCAATCCTTTCTAAATCTTCATCCACTGCTGCCCTTAGGGAGGACAATCCCGTTGCTGCTCCAGTGGCTCCTAGACCTATCAAAGTTGCTATAGTTATGGCCGTGATTGGTTCCCTTTTTTGAATGCCGTGTTCTCCCTTATCCCAATATTTATATAAAACCTCCTCTGGATGATACAGGATTCTTGGGACTACTGATACCTGGATACAAAATTCCTCACTCACATCAAAAACAGTTAATGACAGACATGGGGTTAGTCCTGTCTTCGAAAAAATCCACCATGCCCCTTGTCCAGGTATTGTCCATTTCCAACCACAAGTATTCTTAATCTTTCGAATTTGGAGAGTGCATAATTCTCGTTTGTCTTCAGGGACATCCCCTATCCGTATACCTTGTCCTTTTACTTCCCCCACATTGAAATTTTACCCAATAGTCACAGAACCAATTTCCACAATTACACCT